>WNGS01011827.1:138314-235053 GCA_020271785.1 Procambarus virginalis
TGAAGTCAAACCCGACCTGGCGGGTAGACCAACATCGCAAAGTTCAGGCTCCCGCACAGACCCTCGAGCAACCGTCGGGTGACCCAGGAGCCCCAGAAACAGGCACAAGCGGGACTGCAGCCGCAGAAGAGACTCCGGAGGAAGAGACAAGGAAGCGGTCCGAGAGTCCCACACAAGGCCCAGCCAGGTCCGAACCTGGGAGGGAACCAGATGGGACTTCCTCCAGTTTCTTGGCAAGCTGAGAAAGAACCAGATCCATGGCTAGCGGACAAGCGGCCTGGCTGGGAGCCCAAACCAGCCAGTCGTCGAGGTAGGCCAACACCCGAACACCTAACAGACGCAGACGGGTCACCACAACCCGCACGAGGTACGTGAAAACGCGAGGTGCCAGGCTCAAACCAAACAAAGGACAGCAAAAGCGTAAGCACGAAGCCCCACAACCCGGATGAATCGGGACGTGCCAATAAGCGTCCCGGAAGTCCATGGATGCTGGACCTCCAGGAGACGCATACCATCCCAACACTCCGCACCATCCAAGCACCCGGCTCCAACAAGAACCTCGGACAGCGTGGTCATCCGAAAGGAAGGGCAATGAACCCAGGGGTTCAGACAGGACAAGTCCAGAATGAACCGCAGGAACGGAACTAGAAACAGACGGGAAACCCATCTGAGGGACGTCGTCGTTTCGACCACGCCCAAGCGAACCCACTCCAAGGTGACCTGACAGAGCACAGGGGAAGAAGCTGCCCCGCCAGCCCCGAACCCCCCAAAGGGGGAGGGGCCACCCAATGCCACCGGAGGCCATGCAAAACGACCGAAACGCCCACAAATCGTTGGGCCAGGCGTAAGCGAACAGCGCAAGCCTCTCCCCCATCTCCCCGTCAATGGGGCAAACCGCGAAAGGGCCGGTGCCCCTTACGAGACCCAGAACCTCACACAGAGCGAACATCGCGCTGACCAGACGAAGGCGGGTCTGAAGGAGGAGCCGAACCCGAACCCGATACCAGTGACCTACCATGACGAGAGGAACCCTGAGCCTTGGCATGACCCTTCTAGGAAGGCCCACCATGGGACCCCCGGAGAACCAGCAAGTCTGACATAGGACGGCAAGAAGCCGAGGCAACGTGAATAAACTGCGCAACGGCTGAAGCCTCAAACAAGAGATGGCAAAAAGGGGACAACATCCTAAGAGCCAAGCCCAAGCGGATTCCACAGAAGAGGCAAGCACCGTCTGTTGACACGCAAGCCGGGAGGCATAAAACAGAGCCACCACATCCCGCAAGATTGGCACGAAAAGCTTCAGCAAGGCAGCCAACGAGCGAGCCGCTGAGGCCAAGGCACCAGACCTAGGAACAGACCCAAGTGCCCCCATATCCTCCATGAGCCAGTCAGAAGACAGCTCCAGGAGGGAAAAGAAGCGCATGGCCGTAACCAAAAGGCCCTGAGCGATGCAAGTCCTCCGCTACCTGCGCCACCAAAAGGGAGGGAACCTGCACAAGGAGCTGAACGACACCAACATCCCGAGGAAGGGCAGGAGCAAACGAACACTCATCGAGGTGCTCAAGGTCGCCCCCAGGAAAACCTGAAGCACCGTCGAAGCCTCCCGCCACTCAAGCGTGCGGGAACGGCAGAAGGAGTGCCAAGCCTCCAAGGCAAAGACAGGTCAGTCTGCAAGCCAAGACGACTCCGGAACCTCGTAACAGAGCCAGAAAGGGAACGAAGTCCCAAACTTGAAAGCAGAGGGATCCATTGCCGAGGCATAATCCGGGTCACGCAGGTGGTTTGCCACAAGGGCCACCCGCACCGCAGCAGGTTGGATGTGATAAGCTGAAAACCGAAGTACCCGTGGAAACATGGAACCGAACCAGGGAAGGGGCAGACACCAGATCCAACTCGTACGCAGAGGGGGGAAAAGAAAACCCCACTCCTTGTAACAGTAAGCCCCACTCAGAGGGTAGAAAAACCCAGGCGGGGTCCAGCGGGGCCCAAGGCCCCCAAGTCAGCCCCAGGGTCCTCTTCAGCAGGACCAGGAGCCGAGTCCTCCCCCCCAAGCACTGACCCCACTAGACAAGGCCGGCACAGACGTAGAAGCCGGATAGAATGAGGCCCACTGGTCAGACCCAGAGGCTTCGGCCGAGGAAGGAGACTTGAATGCCTCCGTCGCCACACCGGAAGGGGCATCCCCTGAGGCTGCCCGAGTCTCAAGACCAACTAACCCCAGCCCTGACTCCGAAACCCTCAGATGTTTTGGGGCCGGAAGCAGGGGAGGGGGACCAGAACGAACAACAGGAGGGAAAGGACCAGGAGGTTCAGACTGAACCAGGGTCGAAGCGACCCCCACCCCCAAGTCCGGGTCCCTACAAGCATAACGGGGCAGCCGCGGGGCATCCAAGCGAGCAACTAACCTAGTGCATTGCAACAACCGAAACCTAGAATGCAACACCTGCGCAGCCTGTACCCGAAGATTATCATCCATAGATTGGGTAAATTGAGTCACCAGCAAGCAACAATACTCACAGGACTCAGGGAAGAAAGTGTCACCGACCCAACAGGCTGCACGACGGAGGTAAAAACAGTGAGGGTCGCCCTGAGACAAGGGGACTGAACAACCCTCAAACTCGCACAAAGCGAGAGGGGACCCCGGGATCACATCCATTGGACCCACACATCCCTAGGGGATTCCCAGGGTCCTGAGCGTTTACTTCAAGAGGACTCGTGCTTAGGTAAACCCAGGCAGGGTACTGCTAACCGGCGCCTAAAACTACCAAACAAACTGTCTAAAGCTGAACCCTAGGGATGTGTACACTCACGGGGACCTAGCAGGGGGCACCACCAAGTATCAGGGTGAGGCCAAACACCAGTGGCAAATAGGGCAGAACCCCCCACCAAGGCAAAAACAAAAGAAAAACAAAACCCTGCAAGAGGACGACGTACCCCAAGGAACAGAGCCAGCCGCTGTGATAGGTGACAACTACCTGCACAGCACCCTGCGCCCCTACCAGTGCAAAAACTGCCTCTTACCCAAAGGTTAACTAGGGGAGATAAAACCCCAAAGTACCCAAAGAGCGGCCGAGAAACTGAGCAGTAAAACACACACACACACACACAGAGGCAGAGCCAGAGGAACTTGTGGAAGGTAACTCCACGCTCCAAGGGCAGTACTTACAAGGCACATAGGGAAGGGAACCCTGTGCATGCGCATGCAGCCTGAGTACTGAGGAATAACTCCTGGCTCTTGCACTCCTGGAGTACAGCAGCCACACACAAGGCACAGCGCCGCAAAAATACTGAAGCCAGAGCTCGTTTTTGTTTGGGGCGTTCTATCCACTCATTCGACTTTGGGTTGCAATTTTCACCAGAATAGGGGTTTGTTTTGGGACGCCTACCGTTCTGGGTGCCTAACCCAGTCGATGGCAGACATAGAATGCTTCCAATTACACTGGGGTTTCTATAGGCCATTGCTCCCCTTGCCTCTCTAGAGGGGGCCAAGTTCTGGCTCATGGTCCCCGGCGTTGTACGACAAAAAGTACCGAGAAGATGGCACACCACACGCATAGCTCTCATACTGTAATTACACTTAGGTAATTATAATCTCAGTCATAATTCTAGGTAGGAAAATTCCCTTCCTCAACAATTTTATCTGAGAAAAATAGTAAAAGGTACCAAAGAAATAAGTATGCACAATTCAATTTTTATTTCCATAACAATAAATTATAAAAGTGCAAAAGCATTTGCTTCTCATACATCATATACCACTGAACAGTCTTATTTCTGTATACTGTACATACATTAAAGTATTTTCCAAACTTTACAGCAAGATGTGACAGTCCTGGCACCACTGATGAAATCAAGAAAACCTGGTAAATTAAAATTAAAGGAAAATCTTTTAAATTATATGACTTCACATAAAAATATTTGGGCACAACAAATACGGTGGTCAATACTGTATTGCCATACCAATTACATACAAAAGTAAAAAATATTGCTCTCTAGCAAATCCTGGTATCCAAGCACCAATTTATTTTATCATGAGATGAGAAACAGAGGAAAGACCTCCCAGTCAACCAAAATAACTGTGCATCAATCATTAGCCATCACGAAGGGCTGCATACATTAGTCAGGCAATTTATATAAATATCTTCAGTATCCATATACAACCATGTTTAACCAGTGCCTATTTTAGGTTACTAAGTTAGCATTTAGTGATACAGGGGTATACACCATGCAGTCACTGATACAGGGTATACACCATGCAGTCACTGATACAGGGTATACACCATGCAGTCACTGATACAGGGTATACACCATGCAGTCACTGATACAGACTACACCATGTAGTCATGTATCAAGTGCTATACACCAAATTTACATGTATGATGAGAGTTCTGCACTGTTCTCCGATGCAAAATATAATGGCAACAAAACTTACCAAATAAACTATGTCAGTATTCACATTAGCAAATGTGAGAAACAACAAAAATCACAGCCATATAAATTCTTTAGAAAATAATAATATAAATAAATATTTACATACAAAAGAAATTATATTTTCTTTTCCTCGAAAATACATTTACACTAAAAGAACCATCTGAAGACAAATGCATTGTGGTTAAGTTTGAACTATTCCTAGTTTCAAACCAATACAAACACACTGACTAATTAAATTTTACAAAGACTCATCATCACATTTACAATCAATAATGAAACTTTCATTAATAGTATGAGGTTTGGTTGGGGTGGTGAAGGACCTGGGCAGACAACTGACCCACTGGAAAGCGACTGGAAAATTATTGTGGCGCTCTTAAGAAAATAATAAGCTTTTAATTACAATAGAAATCTCCTATCTTGTACTTATCCCTCGGAGAGAACACAATGGTTTAACCCTACACCAGCACACACACAACACAGATGCATGTTGTTGCATTGCTTATTTCACACATTTGCTAATTTAAAAGCACCCGAATGTAGGCACAATATACAACTGGGTAAAATATTTACCGGGACTTATTGATTGAACTCAAGTTATGTAATTCACCTGTTTATTAATAACTTTCACTGATACCTATATAAAATATGAAAATCATAAAAAGGGGGAATAAAGAATGAAGATAATGAGCTGAGATCATGGAATGATATCATTTTGAAGGTCACTTCAAATATTTCAGAAATATACCTACATATGTAAAAGCAAATATACAACTTATCTCTGCAATGTAACAGCACTCAGCATCAATGTCAGAAAAAGGTGTCGCAAGTCTATAAAATCATCAACCATATGCACACAAGTTTGTACAACCATTAAAAATAATTATGACACATTTATAACAAGAATTTGATTTTTGTAGATATATCATGCAAAAGTGCACAAAATAGTATCTACCTCTTTTAACACTACAGTTTCATAACTTTTGCATAATCCACACTCAAAATTTCACATTGCTCAGTATAAAGCCTGGTTACCTTGAAATGAAAAACCTGCTTTGACTACGTACATAATTTACATTTTAAATGTACGACTTAATGCTATATACAATCAACCTATTTATTTATTTAAATAAATAAATTATATGCCGTACTAGTAGCTGGAATCATACTACTTGGCCTAGAATGCAAGGACCAATTTGCCTAACAAGCAGAGTGATTTTCATTATTTAAATATTTCTACCCAAATTGGTTTATTCTAATTACTACAATGTATAGAATGTGAATTAATGACTTAGGTTAGATAGGCTAGTTCCATAAAATTTTATGTTATTGTCACTGAAAAAAGAAACAAATCATATACAGTATAGTGTAATGGAAAGCAATTCATGAAAAAAAAAGTGAAAAATATAAAATTTTGATAAAATTCGGCTTGCTAGGCAACTCGGCCTATTATGTACAACATACATACACATTATATATATACATATAGTGGAACCCCGGTATTCAAACCGCTTCGAATTCAAACATTTCGGCATTTGGACGCTGTGTCCATGTTCGGTATTCATTCGTTTGCTCGACATTCACACGTAAACACGAGTCCCTGATGCGCCAGTTTTGCCATTGCTGTCGTTCAGTACACAACTCACAACACTTTCTCTGGATATTTTGGATATTCTTAGTGTAAATAAGTCACCATGTCACCTAATAAAGTTTGTGATAAGAGCCAAGCAAAAAGAAAAATGGTTAGAACCACGATATAAATGAAGAAAGATTTCATAGCAAAATATGAAAGTGGTACCCATGTGTCTGCTCTTGCTACCGAGTTTGGTATGCCTGAATCTAGTTCTCTAATAAAAGAAGTGTGTGCAAAATGTTGGGGAAGTGCAATGTTTTCTTGAAAAATATCACCATAACAAAGCTGTGACAAACTGTAGTATAAACCTGTTGAATGACAATGCTGTCTCGCTCTAGTAACATTTTAAAGCGCAGGCAAAAGCAGTCATTCTTGGACAATTTATATATAAGAAAAGCATTAAGTCTAATGAGGGAAACAGGAGAGAGAGAGAGAGAAAAGAGAAAGAACCCCAGAAGCACAACCACCCGAAGTTATAATGGTAGAGGACTCCCCTGCCAAATAATAACATCTCTCTTCCTCTACTTCAACTTCCACATGTGCCATCAACTCTCGTAACTGCAGGTGAGTGTGTGTACTGTATTAGCACTTATTTCATTTACTTATTGCATTAATATATTTATTTTTGTGGTCTGGAATGGATTAATCCAATATACATTATTCCTTATAAGAAAAAAATTGTTCAGTAGTAAAATTTTGACATTCTTCCCGACTTCAAGAACCAATTAAGTTTAAATACCGAGGTTCCACTGTAATTTATATATATAATATATATATATAATATATAATATATATATATATATATATATATATATATATATATATATATATATATATATATATATGTGTGTGTGTGTGTGTAAATTATTTGGTTGGGTAAATAGGCTTGGAAAGGAAAGGTCGGGATCTGCCATGGGTATTACGCCTCTCCTGACGATTATTTGAAGCACTGTCTGAAGATGGATGTGATGCATTAGTGCCACCAGCACGTAGATGAGCAGGTACAACTTCTTCCGACACATGGACAAGACGAGTGTGAATGACCTCACAATCAATCTGCATCATTGCAATATGAGCATCAGGGGGCGCAAGAGATTCATTGATTGGCCGAGGTGTTGGCATTAGAAGGGACATACGAGGCCGAGCAGAATCATTGCGTGCAGTAGCAGGAACCAACAGGTGATCAGGAGAAAAGGACACAACATAATAGGTGTCATCACGACGCTGGATAGCTTCAAGAAATGAGGAGAGCCTGGGAATTGTTGTCATTACTGCTGTCTCCTCTTCAGTGCTGATGGGGAGTAAAATACATGAACAGAAATCTTGACAAGACTTGGGTTCTTTAACCAAATTAATCATATACAAATTAAAATTAAACCATTTTTATTGGATACAATATTCAGGTAATGAAAATTATAAATACCAGCCAATGTAACTTCAATAGAATGGATTTTTTTTTTTTTTGTTTAAAACACAGGTAGGTACAGAAGATAATTTCAGACTGCTGGTTTTCCTGGAGCATTACCCATCAATTGGTTTACAACCAAGTCCTCAATTACAACTGGGTGAAGTGACAGGAAACATTAAATATTGATTACCAGTAGACCAGCCTGCCCAGGGTTTGAAGCCAACTGCCCCATAGTGGCTCTTGGTAGGAAAAAAAGGAGAAAAAAAAAGCGTTGAATGTAATGAAACTCCACTTTCTGGGTGAGCCCCTGAAGCGACCCAGAGCTATCAGGCTGATATGTGTTATATTAGTCTAGGGCATCAGTCAATTGGAGTTCAGCCAGACCTGGACCACAAGCCAGAACCTGGCCCCCCTCAGAGAGACAAAGGGAGCAATGGCCTATGGAAACCCCATGTATTTGGGAGGTTATCTTGAGGTTATCTTGAGATGATTTCGGGGCTTTAGTGTCCCCGTGGCCCGGTCCTCGACCAGGCCTGCACCCCCAGGAAGCAGCCCATGACAGCTGACTAACACCCAGGTACCTATTTTACTGCTAGGTAACAGGGGCATAGGGTGAAAGAAACTCTGCCCATTGTTTCTCGCCGGCGCCCGGGATCGAACCCGGGACCACAGGATCACAAGTCCAGTGTGCTGTCCGCTCAGCCGACCGGCGATCGGGAGCATTCCATGTCTGCCATCGACCGGGGTTGGCACCCAGAAAGGTAGGCATAACAAAACATCCGCCACCCCCCCCTCCCACTTAAAAGAACAAGCAAATGTCACACACACTGCCGCCACACCGTTTGCCAGCACAGCTCCTATCCCCCCCCACCCATCCCCAAGGTAGGGGAGGGAGAGAGCCCCAGATCCCTTACGTCGGCTACCCAACAACCCCAGTTCATTGCAACTGATGTTGTCCGGGGCAGACGTTGAATCTGGTCTCAGATTCTAGGCAGTTGTGTACCTCAGTGGTGTGTTCTGCTGTGTGTGAGGCATGATATCCAGGAGAACTTTGAGAGTACTGGGGCTGCATGCGTTTAGGGTTCTCTTCCCTAGTACGATAAGTACTACCCCTAGGGCTCCCTTCCATTGGACTTTCGGGAAACGCTCCTGCAGGAGTCTTTGCCGCTCAGCTCTTACCCCGCCCTTAGGGCCAGCTGGGGTTTTCGTGGCTTCTGTTTGGCCTTGAGAAGGAAGTGATATCACTTGCTGGTTGGGGCACAAGGTACCTCGCAGCACGCTTACTTATGTGGCGGCCGGTTTCTTTTCCTTTTGGTGACGTTGTACTTTTGCGGAGTTTTCTATTTTTGTTTTCTTGCCTATGGGGGTCTGCCTGTTTTGGATATTGGTTCAAGTCTGTTGTCTGAGTGACCCTCCTCTAGGACCCCTGTAATTATACATGTCACAGAGGTTTAGCTTTAGCAGTTTCCCTTGTTAGTTTGGGCCCAGCCAGTTTTGCAGTACCTTGCCTGGGTTTCCCATAGCAGTCAGCCTGCAGGCCCTGGAAATCTCCATTGGGGCACATTAGACCTATGGATGCGTCTTCTGAGTTCCACCTCACCTTGTGCGAGTTTGAAGGTTGCCGTGTGCCCTTGTCTCAAGGTGACAGCCACCGTTTTTGCCTCCGTCATGCTGCCAGTTGAGTCACTGACACCCTTGACACCCTGAAGCAAATGGACTGATATCTGCTATATTAGTCTAGAACATCAGTTACTTGGAGTTCTTGCCTACTGGAAACCACGGCCACTGTTAAAGGTGAAAACTAGCTACGCACCCCACGCCCTACCAGTGCAATAACTACCACTTACCCCCAAGGCAACAAGGGGTGGAAACACCCCCTGCCCCCCAAACACTTGGGGCGGCCAAACGCCAAGCAGCGAAAGGCCAACAGACGTAGACCCAAGGTGACTTGTGGAAGGGAACCCCAAGGGCGGTACTTACAGGGCACTCGGGAAAGGTGACCCTAAGCACATATGCAGCCCGAGTACCTGAGAATACTACTCCCAACTCACACGACCACCGTCAGAGCAGCACTGAAAACAAGTAACAGCACTGAGAGAAGACTGGAGCTGGAGCCACACAATTATGCACAATCTCATCTGCCGAGGAACTGAGGTGAGGATCGCCGGCGCGAAGGTCTGGGGCTCCCCTTCCCCATTCCCAGGGAGGGGGGGAAGCTGCTCAGACATGCGGCGCAGCTCGTGTGATGTCATGCTTGTTTGCTCGTTTTTCCTTTGGGGAGTTCTGTCAACTCGTTTGATGTTTTTAGTTGCTTACCTTTCTGGATGCCTGTCCCGGTCAATGGCAGATATAGAATGCTCCAAATCACATGCGCATTTCTATGGGCCATTGCTCCTCGTGCCTCTGTGAGGGGACCAGGTTCTGGCTCATGGTCCCCGGTAGGCCTAGAACTCCACCCACATCGACTGATGCAAAATAGTTAGGGTATCCATATCAGCCATGAATAGCTCTGGGGAGCCATAGGGGCTTCCCCCAAAAAGAAATAAAAGTAAAGCAAGAAACCAACTTGCAGGCAGAGTGAGCACCGTGCCGACCAGACAAAGACATCTCTGGAGAAACCACCAGCAGAAAAGCAAAAGAAATAAAAAAAAAACTCGAGCAGAATACAAAGCCCCAGCACGACCACAAAACACGTGCCAAGACCCAAGAAGTGCAGTCTGCAAGCCAGGAAGATCCCGGAACCCCAGAAAGAGGCAAGTCCGGGGTGCACAGGAGGTAACCACCAAGGGACACCCGAACCTTCAAAGGGGAACCCAAGAGGAAGAAAAACCTAAGGAACGAAACTGAAGAGCCCAAAGGAACCCGGAAACGAATCCAGGGGGGGAGCCCAAACCACCACATTTGCCGGCGCAAATGCAACACAGAAGAAAGGGCCAAACACAGGACCCCAGACAGAACCCCCAGCCAAAACAGCCAGAAATGGACTTAAAAGTGAGGGTCAAAAGCCAAGGGAGCAAACAGAGCAAACAGGCATGGACACTGGGCCCAAAAACCAGGGCCCAGAACAAAAACATGGACAGAAAACCAACAGAAAAAACCTACACCCAAACGTTCCCAGAGTAACATTAATGGCAAAACGCCCCAAAAGAATGAACAAAGCAGGCACGGCAACGGGAAGATATAAAATTACAGACGGGGCGAAAAAACGCCCCCAAAATGCGAACGCACACTCCCAGGCACATGTAAACAAACCAACCGCAGCACCACCCTGGAGGCCAGGCAGGAAAGCGCCCACAGAAAGGAAAATGGCCACCACAACAAAAGGAGATGCGGCCAAGGCAAGGGAGCCGAAATCATGCCAGCAAATGGTGGAAAACAAGCAGACTGGAGGAGGAACGACCACCCCCCCTGCCCAGACGGCACGAAGTCCAAGCATAGGCAAACAGCCCCAGAAATGCAAGCGGGCTCCCCCCACAGCCCCCAGGAACCCCTAATAGAGGCCCCGGGGCAGAGCCATCCTCCATGCCCTCCACCCGAAGAAAAAGCAGCAAAGAAGGGGTAGTCTGCTGGAAGGACCCAGAAGCCTCGACAGGAGGAGTAGGCTTGAATGCCTCCGTTTCCAATCCGAAAGGGGCAGCCCCCAAAGCCGCCCGAGTCTCATCACTAACTAAACTCCGCCCCGATCCCCACAGACATTTCGGAGCTGGGAGCAGGGGGTAAAAAGGGGGTGGGGGAGGAACAGGGGGACAACGCCTAACCAAAACAGGGCACCCTCGGGGCATCCATGTGGGCAACCAACCTAGTGCATAGCAGCAACCTAAACCTAACATGCAACACTGATGCCGCATGTACCTGAACCTCAGTGTCAATAAAATAATAATAATAATAATAATAATAATAATAATAATAATAATAATAATTTATTTAGGAACAGTACATACATAGTTGCAGAGTTACAGTACAAACATTCTGTTAGATTTAAAGATAGAGGTACTACATACAATACCTAAAGCCACTAGTACACATAGCGTTTCGGGCAAGGAGAGGTGGGGGGAAAAAAACACTTGGATTAAAACTTAATAGTAATTGAACTTAAAGTATAAATTTTGTTGAATGAAAAAAAACAATAAAAGATAAAAAAAGGGGGAACATGGTAGAAAATGGCCAATACACTAGTTGGTCAACAAACAGCAATTTTTTTTTTTTAAATAGTAAGATATGGGTTGACATTTAGAAGTATAGCAGGTTACATGGAGTTAATTAGGTAGTACTTATAGTCTTCATCTTAAGAGGGGTACAATCTTTGACATAATTGGGAAGGTCATTCCACATTCTAGGTCCCTTGATTTGTAGAGCATTCCTAGTATGATTAAGTCTAACTCTTGGAATATCAAATAGGTATTTGTTTCTGGTGTGGTGCACATGAGTTCTGTTACAACCTTCTAGGAAGCGTTGAAGGTCAGGAGTGACATTACAATTCAGAGTTTTAAATATATAGAGTACACAAGAGAGGATGTGCAGTGACTTAATACCTAACATATTCAGAGATTTGAGTAAGGGTACCGAGTGATGTCTGGGGCCAGAGTTGGATATTGTTCTAATAGCAGCTTTGTGTTGGGTAATTAGAGAATGTAAATGATTTTGGGTAGAACAACCCCAAGCACAAATACCATAGTTGAGATAAGGATAGACGAGAGAGTAATAGAGCGTCACCAGGGCAGGGCGAGTAACATAATATCTGATCTTAGAAAGAATGCCAACAGTTTTAGAAAGTTTTTTGCTATATTTTGAATGTGTCCCTGGAAATTCAGCTTGTTATCGATGAGGACACCAAGGAATTTACCATCAACTTTACTACTGATTTGTATATTTTTTATTCTTAAATTAATTTCATTTGAGGATTTATTACCAAACAAAATATAGAAAGTTTTGTCAATGTTAAGGGTGAGTTTGTTAGCAGTTAGCCAAAGATGGACTTTATTTAGTTCAGTATTCACAGTGACATTTAGAACAAGAGGGTCAGGACTAGAGAAGATGAAAGTTGTGTCATCAGCAAATAAGATTGGTTTGGGGTGTTGAGAGGCATTTGGAAGGTCATTAATGTAGACGAGAAAGAGGAGAGGGCCAAGTATGCTGCCCTGTGGAACACCGATGTTTATAGGTAGTGTCGGAGAAATGGAATTATTCACAGAAACATACTGTAGCCTGTCAGTAAGGTAGGACTGAAGGTATTGCAGGGAGTGACCTCTGACTCCATAATGATGTAATTTAAGAAGGTTTTGGTGGTTGACAGTGTCAAAAGCCTTACGTTGGTCCACAAATATCCCAACAGGGAACTCATTTTATCAAGAGCTGCATGTATCAAGGTAATTATACTAATAAGTACATCGTTAGTGTTTTTTTTGGGTCTGAAGCCATATTGGCAAGAGCTTAGTATATTGTGTTTGGCTAGATAAGAGTAAAGTTGCTTGTAGATTAGTTTTTCAAATATTTTTGACAAGTTTGACAGAATTGATATAGGTCTGAAGTTGTTGACATCAGTGAGATCACCACATTTATGGACTGGGGTTACTCTCGCTTTTTTTAGAATACTAGTACAATGGGGCCTCGACTTACGATGCTAATCCATTCCCAGAGATGGATCGTAAGTCGAAATATCGTAAGTCGAAGCGATTTTTCCCATAAGAAATAAAGAGAATTGAATTAATCAGTTCCCCACCCTCCAAAATATTAACATACAAATACATTTTATACTGAATACAATGGTTTTTTTTTCTAACTACAATACAGTACCAAAGTGTCTCTTACCTTTATGGAGGGCTCTTGATGGCATATGGAAGATGGTGATGAGGGGGGAGGAGGAGAGTTGTTCCTGTTTGGAAGGGGAGTCCCCTTCCATTATCACATCAGGCAGTGATGTTTTCTCTGGGGCACTCTCTCTCCTACATTTTGCCTGAATACCACTAGGACCTGGTTGTGGTTCAGTGCTTGTTTGTCTCACTGCAAATTTGTCAAGAGACATTTGTTTTTCCCTTCATTGTAACATTTGTCTGTAATGATGCATCACAGTGTCATTGAATAGGTTAAGGTAACGACCTACTGCAGCTTGATTTGGGCGAGTCGTTTCAGCAAAGGTTTGCAATTCTTCCCATGCTGCACACATTTTCTTAATTGTTGAGGAAGAGACATTCTGTACTCTTGTTTCTGCTCTATGGTCATCCTTACATGGGTTTTCATATGTTGAGCCTTACCACTGACTTTCCTGGGACTCATGGCATGATATATAATAATTACTTTAATGTTCAAAATGCAAAAAATCACCACAAAAGCGGAATTTCTTATAGGCATGATCGTCACTAAGCGGGCAGCTGTAGTAAACTGAGGCAGGTCGGCCGCGTGACTGGGAACCACGCACTCGGTCTACCCGAACGTGTACCAACAAATATCGGAAGTCGACGACACCATCAGATGTCGAGTCGCATTTTTCGATGAAATTTACATCGTAACTCGAAATTATCGTAAGTAGATGCAATCGTATGTCGAGGTGCCACTGTATATGAAAAGTTTGGAGTTCAAGTGACTTGATGTAGAGCAATGCAATGGCAGGGGCTAAAGATCTGGAGGCTTTTTTGTAGATTAGAGTTGGTATCTCTGCAAGGGCACTAGACTTGGTCTTAAAGGAAAGGATTACCTCATTTACATCAGTGGAATTAGCGGGCATTAGGTACAGAGACTGTGGGTACCAGTCAACGGGTAAATTGGAGTACGAGCAGAGAAAATGTGTCTCAAGACTCTGGGACAAGAGTGTCGTTGACCCACTAGGATCAACTCCATCAGCATGATGGAGAAAAAACAGGTGACTCTCACCCAAGACAAAGGCACAGAGCAACCTTCAAACTCACACAAGGCGAGGTGGAACTTTAAAGACACATCCATCAGTCCACTGAGCCCCTATGGGGATTTTCAGGGCCTGCAGGCTGACTGCTACTGTAAGCCCAGACAAGGGTACTGCAAAATTAGTTATTCCCAAAAACTACCAAGGGGAACCGCTAAAAACTGAACCCCTTCTTGAGGCTATCTTGAGATGATTTCAGGGCTTTTTAGTGTCCCCGCGGCCCGGTCCTCGACCAGGCCTCCACCCCCAGGAAGCAGCCCGTGACAGCTGACTAACACCCAGGTACCTATTTTACTGCTAGGTAACAGGGGCATAGGGTGAAAGAAACTCTGCCCAATGTTTCTCGCCGGCGCCTGGGATCGAACCCAGGACCACAGGATCACAAGTCCAGCGTGCTGTCCGCTCGGCCGACCGGCTCCCGACATGTACAATCACAGTACACCCCTGCAACATGTACAATCACAGGGGCCTAGATGAGGGCCACCAAAATGCCAGAAGTGGACCAATAGCCAAACAAGTCAGGCCCCTCCACCCTCTAGGCAAGAAAAAAAACAAAAAAAACTGCAAAAGCACATCACCAGAGGAACAGGAACTGGCCACTGCCTAGGTAAGCAAGCTATGCAATATCTTGCAAACAAAACTGCTCTCTACCCAAAGCCAAACAAAGGCCAAGAAAACCCCAGCTGGCCCTAGGTCAGGGTAATTGCTGAGCAGCAAAAAAAACCTCTACGGAAGTGGTTCCCGAAGGCTCTATGGAAAGCAGCCCTAGAACCCAAGGGTAGTACTTACAGGACATTTAGAGAAGCAGCCCTAAGTGCATGCAGCCCCAGTACTCTTAATATCTCCTGGGCCACTGCACTAAACACAACAGAATACACCACTTGGGTAGAGATACAGCAACGACTCTGAGGCCAGAGTTGATGACCGCCCCAGATTGCATCAGCCAACAAACTGGAGTTGTGGAGTAGCTGGCACGGCGAGTCCAGGGCTCCCCTTCCCCCTCCTGGGAAGGGAAGGGATGCACTCAACTAGCAGTGTGGTGGCGGGGTGTGACATTTGCTTGTTTTAGGTTGGGGGAGTTCTGCCTCTCTGTTCAGTCTCTGGTTGCAATTTTTTTTACAATGGGGGGGGGGTCTGTCTTGTTATGCCTACCTTTCTGGGTGTTAACCCCAGTCAATGGCAGACATGGAATGCCCCCAAGAACAAGGGGGGTTTCCCTAGGCCATTGTTCCCTTTGCCTCTCTGAGGGGGCCAGGTTCTGGCTCGTGATCTTTGGTGGGCTGAACTCAAATTGACTGATGCCCCTGACTAATATATCACATATCAGCCCAATAGCTCCAGGGAGCAGGAGGGGCTCCCCACAGAAATACGAGTACAAAATACAAAGGTACAAAAGTTCTGTATAACATTTATTTTTAAGTTAATATTTTTGGGCATGTGGAATGGTTTAATTCAAGCTTACATTATTTCTTATGGGAAAATTCATTTTGATTTACAATTTTATGGTGTATAATTTGTCTCTTAGAATGGATTAAAATCAAACGAAAGTACTACTGTATATATAAATAATAAAAAAAGAATTCATGGAAGAAACTCCTCACACCTCCAGTAAAGGAGGAAGAAAAAATACGAGTTTATGGGATTTTCTAATTAAATCCTTGGCATGTTCACATGCTGGTGAAAATTTAGAGGCAGGATGTGATTGAATGGCTGGAAAGAGATGCTAATCTCTTTCTAGAACATACAAGAACAACATACTAAAGTGATCTTTCCATTTTTAGGATTATAGCTTCTTTTACTTCATCTTTTTTCCAGCAACCAGACGCTGTCCCATCTCATGCATATGGGAAATGTAGTAATAAGAAAATCCGTAGGAGCTGCGATGAGGATATGAACCTGTGCGCCGAGTGTTCCCAGGCACATGATCTAGACAACTAAATCACGACATGGTTAGTTGTCTAGAGCACGTGCCTGGGAACACCCACCGCATATGTTCGAATCACCATCATGACTCCTACGGATTTTCTCATTGATGCAATCATGTTAGTGTGATTACTCTCTCCTCCTATGGATTTAATTATAAATGTACAATGGCCTCCTATGTAAATATAGTAATGATAATGAGTGAATGAATGAAGGGGTACTAGCGACAGTATTATTTTTTCCAGAAGTAAAATACATTTTCAATAAACATTTTACTCTATTTTAAATGAGGTAAAATATATAGGCTATACAATACCTGGTAGAAGGATCCACCTGCAGGACATCAGGGTGAATATAGCGGTAAAGACGGGTTGGTGGCTGGGAGGGAGGCACCAAGGCATTCCATACTTCATTGACAACAGGCTTGCGAGTCTCTGGAATTACATCTCCATGAATAGCACGTAGAGATCTTCCCTCTTTTGTTTTTGGATGAGATGTTCGAAGTTTATCTTCCCTCTTCTTTTCAGACTTTGAAGGTCTGAATTTGTGTTCAAACCATCCCCGAAGTTCAGTTTCTAGCCTGAAAAATAAAATCGATTTTGTTAAAAATACAGTACAGGTACTGTACTATAATGTATTATGTATAGTTAATGTGTATTCAAATTAAGGGCTTTTGCAAATAAGTGATGTAACTAGGAAAGCAGCAGTAATTAGTGAAAAAGAAGATCTGTAAATATTGGTTAATTTGCCAGGTTTGGCCTCAAGTGACCCCACAATGGCTCATCTCCCCTGCCTGAGCCAAACACCGCTGCCAGCTGCCGCCTTCCCTGCCTGAGCCACACACTGCTGCCAGCTGCCACCTCCCCTGCCTGAGCCACACACCGCTATCAGCTGCCGCCTTCCCTGCCTGAGCCACACACTGCTGCCAGCTGCCACCTCCCCTGCCTGAGCCACACACCGCTATCAGCTGCCGCCTTCCCTGCCTGAGCCACACACTGCTGCCAGCTGCCACCTCCCCTGCCTGAGCCACACACCGCTATCAGCTGCCGCCTTCCCTGCCTGAGCCACACACTGCTGCCAGCTGCCACCTCCCCTGCCTGAGCCACACACTGCTGCCAGCTGCCACCTCCCCTGCCTGAGCCACACACCGCTATCAGCTGCCACCTCCCCTGCCTGACCCACACACCACTGCCAGTTGCCACCCCCCCCCCTGCCAGCCATCAACCCCCACCACCACTTGCCCAGTACAGCCCTCAATGATCCATAAACCCAGTGTGTTTTGCAACAAAAAATATTGACATCATTAAACTAGATTAATAAAAATAAAACAATATAGATTTTGTGCTAAAGAGAGGAAACATTGGATGATAACCACCACCAACCCACATCTTGGAATGAAAGCCAAGATGTGCACAGGAGAACATCAGGGAGCGACTCACCACTTACCTGCCAGCAAGGTTAACCCTTAGACCCCGCATATTACCGCGAATTTAGGGGGCATAACATAGAAAAATATTTGAATTATGTAAAAATATCATAAAAATGTTAAACAAATCTCCAACTTATTTACTTCAGTGTCCTGAAACTTTCAAAAATATTTTCAGAAATTGATTTTAGACGAATTTTCGAAAAATATGAATGTTTTATTGATAAGAACAACAGCTTCTAATAACTGTAACTGAAGGATTATGCAGTAATAAAGAGATGCAAGTATCCACTCAATTTAACGGCCTCTTTTATACCGATCTGCCGGTATTAACGACCGGTTTGGGAGATCGGTATCTGGAGCCTTGTATACCGGTCTGGTGGTCGATATTACCGACGGTTGGTATTGGGTTTGTTTTGGCATCGGCAGCCCCTCACATGGCGACCAGGCAATCATCCAGAGTGGTATATTAAATCTTAACTTTCTTTCAAAATGATTCAGTTTTATGAAGAAAATTCTAAATTATTATTAATATTTTAAAACAATTGTTATTAAACAAAATTCTTTGTTTTCTTATTAAATACCTTTTATAGTATACGCAATAGGTATTTTTTTTCCCACGGACCTAGAACGTACTGCGCCTGGCCATGTGACCGCTTTGTTTACTGTTAACTCGCGCGGCTCAGAGCAATGTCTCAGAATATTAGCCAGAGAAAATCAGATTCAGAGAAAAATAGATAAATTCATGATTTCAAGTGTTCATGAAAGCACCCACTGGGAATTCAACAAGTCATGCAGCATCCGCTGGCAACGAGTGCCCTACAAGCCATGCTGCACCCGCCGATGCTGAATTCCCATCAACAAGTTGTGCAGCCTCCGCCGGCAACGAATGCTCTGCAAGCTATGCTGCACCCGCCGATGCTGAATTCCCATCAACATGTCGTGCAGCCTTCGCCGGCAACGAATGCTCTGCAGCTATGCTGCACCCGCCGATGCTGAATTCCCATCAACAAGTTGTGCAGCCTCCGCCGGCAACGAATGCTCTGCAAGATATGCTGCACCCGCCGATGCTGAATTCCCATCAACATGTCGTGCAGCCTCCGCCGGCACCGAATGCTCTGCAAGATATGCTGCACCCGCCGATGCTGAATTCCCATCAACATGTCGTGTAGCCTCCGCTGGCAACGAATGCTCTGCAAGATATGCTGCACCCGCCAATGCTGAATTCCCATCATGAGTTGTGCAGCCTCCGCCGGCAATGAATGCTCTGCAAGATATGCTGCACCCGCCAATGCTGAATTCCCATCGACAAGTCCTGGAGCATCCGCCAGCAACGAATGCTCTGCAAGCCATGTTGCACCCGCTGATGCTGAATTCCCATCAAAAGTCGTGTAGCCTCCACTAACGATATAAAATATGATTGAAAGGCATATAAATTAGTGTAAAAAGTGTTGATAGAGTACAGTATTGTAAGTGTTAATGATTATATAAGCCTTGACAAAAAGATACTGTACAGTGTAAATATACAGTAGAAATAATTTTCAATTGTGAATTAGAATTAGAACTCGTGTGAATTAGTAGTAAGGCTAGCTGTTGTGTGAAGTGAATGCCTGAAAATAAGTGTTCATACTGTATGTACCCTGTATATAATACTGAACAATATAAAACAAACGCTGCAGAGGATGACGTAATCTTCAGCTTCATTAAAAGTAAGTCAATTTACCAATTTTATTATAGTATTTCAACATAGTTTTTTTTAAACAAAAGCTACATATTAATCTCTGCAAATGTATATTCTATCATTAGCAGAGAAAAGGTGAGCTCAAAATATTTCGTCTTGGCTAGCTCTCAGTGGCAAGTCTCGATCGCCATTGTTATGGCCTGGCCGCCACAGCCTGTGTCATAACATTAAAAATACATTACCTGCGCTGTTCAGGGTAAAACAAAACACATCTCTAAAATTTTATTGAGAAAATATTAACAATCACTGATTGATACATGAAATATTTTGCAATACAAAGGAATGAACCAATTTTTTCCCACCCATCTGGACTTGATCAGACCGTGTTCAAACATCATATGCAGCAGCCACCAGCTGGCTTAATCGTCGGCTGGCACTAAATTGGAACGCAATTACACAATGAACTTTATTTAATTTTAGTTATACAGTATAAAATATATCCTACCTGAATGTTACTTGAAAAATTACCCGACCCGACTTGACTTCGGAAATAACGGAGCTCCGGAAATAACGACTAGGGTACAGCCCCATATAGGCCGTTAAATTGAGTGGATACTGCTCAAAGAAGAACAATAGTAGTAAGAAGTGTCCACAAAGTGGATATGCAGTTGGTGCCTTTATAGCATTGCTGAGTAATACATAATAACACAAAACAATGAATAACTAGGTTAATATGATCTATTTTGTTATATATCATATAAATACATTGTCCAATGTTAATGTATGTTACTTTCATCAATGGCCCAAAAATATTTTTTTTAGGGGATTTTTTTTTTTTAAGATTTTAGTTATTTTTTCTCCTTTGTTTATTATCTGATTTTGTTTTAACCTTTACATCCTGGAGAATGCATATGTTTTCATAACTATGTGAAGATAGAATGAAATTGGTCAACAAATAAGTCAGTCACAAATAGCAAAACTTGAGACTTAATTGTTTTGGGCAGATTTTTTCTCCGATTGCAAACTATTTCTTTGACTCTTTAGGTTGTTTTGATGATTAGGGGCCATATTAGGGCATTTTCACTTATATAAAGTATACCCTAAATATATCCCCTAAATCATTATTATAATTATCCCTATATTTTGTGTTTTTTGGGGGGTTATTTTTTCTTGACACCATTTCAACACACATTGACCTACAACTTTCACATATTCAAGTATGAATGCCAAACAATGTTTATTAAAACAAACAATAAATTAACGAATTAAAACTTACCTTTATTCATTTTTGATAACTTCAACTTCAATTATCTCTGAAACCAGAGTTTCAACTTTGAGTGGCTTCTAAAATTCCAGTTATTAACCGATTCTCACTATTTTGACATATTGTGTGCTCAGCTGTCTGTCCTACAATCCCTTCAGAATGATTTTTCATAAACTTTATACATTTGGAGATATAATTTTTTTGTCCAAATTTGCAGCATATTTCAAATGTCCTATTGACGGTTTTTTATTTTATCGTACGTTTTTATCGTATAGCGCATATCGTTCAGGCCGAGCTGCACGCACAGTGAAGCGTCCATGGTCATCGCCCGTGCCAGTATTATCCCCCTACCTCCATCTTCCATTTTTGATGAAAGTGATACTATTGAGTCATTTTCGGGTTTAGGATGCTGCTTCTGATACAAGTAGCATAGATGCAACTGCACCGACGATGTAGGCTAGCAGCTGCCGTCGTGCAGTGTTACCAGGCGCAGATCTGCTCTCTCAGCAGGTCACCCTGTCAAGCGCCGCCATATATCCCCTCACGACGACACTGACAACAATGTTGCCTCTACATCTACTTTCCCTACTCGCCCTACTAGCAGATAATTAGAAGACCTCCAACTCCTCCGCAAAGGAGATTTAGTGCAAGAAAACACACCCATAGTGGAGTCACTCGTGGCAGTGCTACAAGAAGACGGGTGAATTTGTGTGGGAGGACTGTGATATTTTTGTACCACACAAACCTCAATTTGATGATAGTGATGTGGGGGTTGCACCCATGTTCCCGTAAACAGAGTGGTAGACGGTTGGAACAAGTTAGGGGAGAAGGTGGAGGAGGCCAATACCGTCAGTAGTTTCAAAGCGTAATATGACAAAGAGTGCTGGGAAGACGGGACACCACGAGCGTAGCTCTCATCCTGTAACTACACTTAGGTAATTACTTAGGTAATTACACAGGTGAAGACATGACAGAAATGGAATATTTTTCTTGCATATTTTGATGAGCAGTTCATGCAACACCTTGTTGCCGAACCAACAGATATGCAGGGCACCTTATTGAAGGTGGAATATTACAGGCTTCACGTACGAGACGTTGGAAGGACACCACTGTGGCCGAGCTGAATGTGTTCTTTGCTCTATGTATGCTCCAAAGACATTCGGAGAAGCAAGTCATAGAGGATTATTGTACAAAGAAGCTGCTGTTCCATCACCTGTGTTCAACAAGTACATGTCATGAGACAGGTTCCTGATACTACTACGGTGCCTACACTTAGAAACATTTTAATTTTTTATAGAAATGATCGACTTTTGGAGAGTGCAAAACGTGTTCAATGATCTCAGAGGAAATTTCGTGATTACTTTGTACCTGGACAGAATGTTGTCATTGATGAATCCCTAGTTCTTTTCAAGGGATGTCTTCTCTTCCAAACAGTACATCCCATCGAACGGCTTCGTTTTGGCCTCAAATTTTTGTACTGTGCGACTGTGAAACCGGAATGGTGATTGATTTATATTATATTCTGGTACAGACGTAGACCATACCCGCAGAGGATCCTCACGGGTTTTCTGCGCAGTGTAGTGAAGACGCCAATGGCCACCCTTTTGCTAACAAAGTTCTTGCTTGAACATAACACGGGAGTGTGTGGCACTTTAAACACAAATAGGAAAGAAATGCCAGTTTTTTAAATAATATTGGTGTAGGTGACTGTGAACTTAGAAAAGTGACAAATATTAGCAGTGTGCTGGAAAGACAACGTGAAGTCAATATGTTATCAACTGTTCACACTGGTGAAATGCTTGACAGTGGCAAAGTGAGGTATCGAGGTGATGGATCATTGTTCAAGCCAGATTGTATCATTGACTACAATATAAATATGAGACTTTTAGATAAATGTGACATGATGGCTGGTGCCGTCGAGTGTGTCCGCAGACTGTAAAGTGGACATGGAAATTCTTCTTTTATCTTGTGGATATAACAGTGCTCAACTGTTTTAACATGTTTTTGATGAAAACGGGCAAAAAAAACATCAATTCGAGTGTTTAGTCAAGCTCTGCTGTCGCAATTACTCGTCAAGTATGACCAGGAAGATAGCGTAAGGACAGTTTATCATGCCCCAACCAGAGTGCAGTTAGTTTCCAACAGACTGGCTGGTAAAGAGGCTTTGCAATTCACAAGCCTGCCTACTTACCTCCTACAGGAACTAAGGCCAAAGGCATATGTGAGTGCATTGTTTGCAAGCACTCAGAACGAAAACCTAGGAAGCAAAAATCTGTGTGTACCATGTGTGTCGAGTGCAAAGTCCCGCTGTGTCTCATGGACTGCTTCTTTGAATATCACTCGGTAAGTACTAAGAGTGTAATACAGTGTGTTACTTTGTAAATAGTGTGTGAAACTGTATATAATGTATTATTAGTGAATGTAGAACAAGTAATATTCCAACAATAAACATTTATTGAGGACACTGTAGCGACACGTGCATCTCAGTTCCATGGAACATTATGGACGTTATACTTTATATACATTGTCAGGACACGTATATACATCTGATACGATACGAAAAAAACATTATAAAGCATTGAAAATACATAGAAATAATATTTGTAAATATAATTGTCGCAACTGGCGGGTCTTGAATGGCTTGCGTGACCGTGTCTGGGAGAGTCACGCACGAGCAACCAGCCTTGGTGACGTCACAGCGCACCTTGTTCCCCGTCCTCACAGCCAAAATAAGTGGAATTTTATTTTTATTTTTATTTCTATTTACACGTGTTTTGGGAAGGAAATTCATTATTTTAAAAAGAAAAAAATATTTTTTGGGGAACACTATTTCATGTGCACCGGGAGAATTTCACAATAAACTCGGTGCAGCACGGTGGTTAACAACTAGGTACCCATTCACTGCTGGGTGAACAGAGGCTACAGTTAAGGATTGGCACCAAGTCAATCCTCCTTGACCAGGATACGAATTCACAACAAAGTGCTCGCAAAGCGCCTATGCTATATTATAGCATAGTGATAGCACAAGGAACAGCTGAGAGAAAAAAAAAAGCGTTGAATGTAATGAAACGCCATTTTCTGGGTGAGTCCCGGAGGCTCCCCGGAGCTATCCAGGCTGAATGGATATGTATAACTTTCTGGCATCAGTCAAAGTGCTAGGAGTTCTTGCTTCCTGGGGACCTCGAGCCAGAACCTGGCCCCCTCAGAGAGGCACGAGGAGCAATGGCCTATAGAAACCCCCTTGTGGTTGGGAGCATTCTATGTCTGCCATCGACCGGGATAGGCACCCAGAAAGGTAGGCGCCCCAAAACAAACCCCTATTCTGGTAAAAATATTGCTACCAAAAGCCGAACGAGTGGACAGAACTCCCCAAGCAAAATTATCTAACTAGCATGACGTCATCATGTCGCTGCGCCACCGTCTGTGCAACCCCTCCCCCTCCCCGGGAGGGGGAAGGGGGAGCCCCAGACCCTCCACGCCGGCGATCCAATGGGCAGTTCTTAGGCTGGATGTCAAAATACGTGAAAAACGCCGCCGACCGGAGGGAGGGAGGGATGCCGGGGAACCTCCGGGACTCACCCAGAAAATGGCTTTTCATTACATTCAACGCTGGTTTTCTGGGGGAAGCCCCGTCAGCTCCACGGAGCTACCTCACCACAGGTAAGGAAAACAGGGAAGGAACCGGGAGGCGGATGCCACGCGCCCTAACCTAAAAACCAAGACCACAAACAAAACAAAGACCAAAACGAGAAGAAAAGAGACCACCCAGGCCAACTACCAGGACGGCACCAGAACTCAAGAGCAGGCCAGAGGGAACACCGCCCAGGACAGCAAGTGGAACGGAGCAGAAGGAACCGCAACACCGAACACAAGCAGGAGCGGCTCCGCCAGCACCACCCAATACGAGGTGACAGGACACGAGCCCAGACGATGGTCCCGGAACAACCCCGAAGGGAAGACAAGCCAACCCTATCAAAGACTGAAGGACCCTTCGCAGTGATAGGAAAACCAGAAGGACCGCCAGGAAAACCACACACCGCCCCCGAGATGAAACACGTAGGTGGGAGACCAATAAGGAACCCACCAGTGCCGACACAACCGATGAGAAACGAGCACCATGAATGAAAGACCAAACACAAATCGAAAAACTGCGACCCCGCAACCCAAAGGAGCAAGATAACCAGCTCCAGCAAGGAAGAAAGACGCACACTTCCCAGAGGCATCCAAGAGGAGAACTACCCAGGACATGAACCGCAGGAAAGCAAACACACCCGTTCCGGAAAAGGAACAAAGAAAAACCGGAGCCAGGACCGGAACCCAGCAAACGCGGTTCCAAGAAAAGGAACCAGGAAGGCAGGAGCGGCAGACCAAAAGTCCACAACTCCCCACAAACAGCGCAACACCGAAGTCTGCAGGAAGTCGCACAGAAAAATCGCAGGAACTCGGTACCAAAATGGAACACCAGAGAAGTCCAAAAGCAGGGAACTTAACATGGACAGAGGCCCACCTGAGCACCAAACAACAGGATAGTCAAGAAGCACTGACCCAGATACACAATCAGGTGGAGCATGGGAGGAGGAAAAACGGAAATAGGTAAGGGAAACCCCAAATACGGTCCAAGGAGCTGCCGGGAAGTAAGGCACATGACCAACCACAAAATGTGTAGAGGAGGGTGTACATACCCGATGGACTTCATGGACAGCAGGGTGCAGCCAGGCACCGAATTGCGGGGCAGAACCCCACAGGACAACAAAGAACAAAAGACAGGGACAAAAGTCACTGAAGACCCACGCAAAGGGACCAAACAACACACCACACCAAACACCCCTTTTAGGAGCCATCGACGCAATCCCACCAAGTGGGAAAGAGTAAACAAGGATGGAGCAGGGAACAAGGGTGGTGGAGTGAGTAGATTATCCCAATAAGATACCCGCTCCAAACGCATTAGCCTAACGAGAGAAGCAAAGCTCCACGGAGGACCAAGTATGGAACTCAAACCGTCCCTAACTTCCAGTAAACATTCCTGCCAACCTTTGGAGAATGGCGAGGTGTTGCCTGAGCATAGAAGCAGCAGAGTAGGGAATAATAACTGTCAACCTGCAAGTGTGGTCTAGAACAGACACTTGCAAGATACCATACTGACTCTCAGTGCGCTGAACTCACATCATTGCCCGCCAAAATATCACCCACATACCACTGTAAACGCAACAAAACATATGTAGCCTCTTAGTGGTTGTGTTTATTGTCAACAATCTTCATGAAACAATAGAACTGGTACCAAGGCACTCGCCACACTTGCAGCACATTTTGGACATGAAACAATGGGCATAAAAGGGAGAAGTGTAGAATAAGGAAAGACCTGAGGAATGACTGGCACGGTAACAGGTTCGGTGATTCGTGGAACCAAGTACTGCGTAACGTGATGGAGGGGCCCCACGATTGGTGCAAATGCGGGTTGGACATGTATATGAGCGGGAATGGGTGGGAAGAAAAAGGAGCTGCCTAGTACGGGCCAAGAGGCCAGCTGCAGTTCCTCTGGCCTTATGTCCGTATGGTCGTTTGCACAAGGGGACACAGGAGGAAGCCGAGTACCCAAAGGAGCCACAGACAAGAAAAAGAACCTGATCAATGTCAGAGGGGAAAGAAAGCAGAAAGCACAAAGAAGCTATGTGGTGGAGGAAGACACCTCCCACAGGAGCAAACGGATTTTTGATTGTTGCCGCCGAAGGCGGCTAGTTTATTGTGCACCCCATACTCATCCTGTGAGCGGTAGCGCAAAAGCATTACAGAGGGCACAAAAGGTCTTTATCAGACCTCATCTTAGATTATTACATTAACAATTACATCTATCATTCACACCTTATAGTTACAATGTCAGCTAGTTACAGAGTAAGTGCTATTTCAAGAGCTACATATTTACAGTAAGTCATCATACATTAATGGTAGGTCTTATCGCTAATACATAATAGTTTGACCAATGGGGACATTACAGAGTCATAGGGGAGCTTCTGTTTATTATTAGTCCTCACAGTATACTACTTGTTTATGAATCTCATATGTCGTTTATCTACTGGAAGCGAAATGTGGATACAGTGCAAGGATTTCAGGTAATTTATCCATGGTAATAAGATAGGTTGCCATATCATACAAAGTGAGCTTAGATTTATCTCTAAATGGCTCAATTTTACTACAATCCAAGATATAGTGTTCAAGTGTGTGTCCCTGTCTTTGTCCACACACTTTACACTTTACTTCATCTAGATCCCTATACAAGCCGAACTGCCAGAGATACCTGTAGCCAAGTCTTATACGAGCTGTGACAACATCTGTTAGGAGCAAACGGGGAGAAGACAAAACCCAGGAAGCTCAGGAAACTGCACAACTGTCAACTGACAGGAGAGGCGGGGGCCCAAGAGCCAGAGCTCAACCCCCGCAAGCACAACTAGGCAAGCACCCCACCAAAAAGTGAGAACCAGCCCTTGGCCGACAGAGGCGCCAGACATGACAATCTCACCTGCAGAGCATTACCAGACTACTAGTGTAAAGGAGGAAATGTACATGTTTATCTCTCAGAATGTTTGGGAATATGTTTATTGTTTGTTCTGTGTGTATATGTATGTATTAACACAATGTACTGAACGGGGTGAGAATAGCTTGAGCTACCTCAACCCTTTGTGTGTATTTTACCTCGATAAACTTGTTTCAATTTCACCTGCAGAGCAGACACACGACCGTGCCACAACACAAGCGAGCCAAGTACCATACCAGGAGAGCGCTAAAGGGTGCCCGAAAGCCCAGCATACTCGAGGCAGTAGGTATGGTATGTACCGTTACCCGAATAAAATTCGGAAGTCAAAGGAGAAATACGTCCCGAGGCGCGCGTCCCACAGAAGACGGAGCAGTACAGAGGGGAGGAGGCGGCGCCACGCTGAGCCATCTCACACCCGGAAGCAGAGGAAGAACGAAGTGACACCCCCAGATATAAAACCAGAACACCCTCAGCATCCAGAGGGCTACGACCGGAGGGAGAAAACAAGCAAGAAGCCGTAGAAAAACCCACGAGAAACTACGCGAACACACAAGAATACCGCCCATAAACAAAACGCACACCGCGGCCCCAGCACACGAGGTACGAACGCACCACCCGTCCACCGGGAGGCGTGGCTTGTACACCAGGCACACACACATATCGCACACACAACGTACAGGCACATCGTAAACACACATTGTACAAACACCAAGAAGGCGTGCGTAACGAAGACGAAGAACGCCGAAAATGGAAGTAGAGACGATGCGAAAACAAAACAAGGTGAAAACGAAGCAAAAGAAAACAGATGACGGAAGGTAACCAACGAGGCCGACAAAAGACCAGAGGGCAACCACATCTAAAACAACAGACGTTCCAATAATATTGGAAGGTACGAAGAGACTCGCGAACCAACGAGAACCACGACAAGCACCCCTGAACAAGGGACACGCAGGGACAAGGATACAAAGTGGTGTAGGCATTGTATGTACTAGGTCAATATATAAATCCATCAACGTGTGTTTCACACCTTGTATGAATGTACCTTACCTGAATAAACATTCATTTTTTGTTGTTTTTCCCCGGAACAGTATCACGACGCAAGAGCGAAAAGGGTAAGGAAAAGGGGGCGAAACACACCCCCAGGAACGACGGGACCGACGAACTCAAAGGAACACGGAACCGAACCCAGGGAGGGGTATACCAGAAAAAAACAGGAACACAGAGGGAAGGAACAACCCCACTCTGAGGAACTGCCAGCCCCTCACCAAAGGTACAAAGACCCAAGAGGGGCAAACGGGGCCGAGGGCCCCAGCAACCCCTCTTTAACCAAGGGAACCTCGACGGCAAGACCGGGGCCGAGCCGCACCCCCAAAGCCCCAGCTCGAAAAGGAAAAGCCGGGGCAGCCGTGCAAACACTAAGGAAGGGAGCCCACTAGTCAGACCCATACGGCACGGCTGGAGGAACTAACTCGAACGCCTCTGAAGTCACCCCGGAAGAGGAAACCCTCGAGACCGCCCGAGTCTCAACCCAACCAGACCCCGCTCCAACCCCGAAACCCACCTATGGTTCAGAGCAGGAAGCAAGGGAGGAAGTGTGCAGAACAAAAGGGGAAGGACACGGAGCAGAAGGAGCCAGAGCCGAAGCGACCCCCCACCTCCAAGTCTGGACCCAACCACCAAAACGGGGCAGCATCGGGGCATCCGGGGCCGCAAACAACCAAGAGCGTCGCAGCAACCAGCAAGCAACAGCCACTGTTATGGTGAAAACTAGCTGTGCAGTACCCCGTGCCCCTACCAGTGACGAAAACAACCACCTACCCAGAGACATACCAGGGCAACAAAACCCCAGCCGACTCCAAGGGCGGCCCAGTATCGAGCAACAAAGGACACAGCGGAGGCAGAACCCAAGGTGACTTGTGGAAGGTGGCCCCAAGCCCCAAGGGCAGTACTTACAGGGCACCCAGGGAAGATAGCCCTAGGCGCATGCAGCCCGAGTACCGTGGAATCTTACTCCTGGCTCACACCCCACCGGTAGAGACAGTCCACACCACAAGGCACAGAACTAAAACAAAAACCTGGAGCCAGAGGCACTCGAGCAGCCAAGAACTGCCCGTTGGATCGCCGGCGTGGAGGGTCTGGGGCTCCCCCTCCCTTCCCTTAGGTAAGCCGGTCGGCCGAGCGGACAGCACGCTGGGCTTGTGATCCTGTGGTCCTGGGTTCGATCCAGGCGCCGGCGAGAAACAATGGGCAGTTTCTTTCACCCTATGCCCCTGTTACCTAGCAGTAAAATAGGTACCTGGGTGTTAGTCAGCTGTCACGGGCTGCTTCCTGGGGGTGGAGGCCTGGTCGAGGACCGGGCCGCGGGGACACTAAAAAGCCCCGAAATCATCTCAAGATAACCTCAAGATAACCTCCCGGGGAGGGGGGGGGGGGTTGCGCAGACGGTGGCGCGGCGACGTGATGACGTCATGCTAGTTAGATAATTTTGTTTGGGGAGTTCTGTCCACTCGTTCGGCTTCGGTAGCAATATTTTTACCAGAATAGGGGTTTGTTTTGGGGCGCCTACCTTTCTGGGTGCCTATCCCGGTCGATGGCAGACATAGAATGCTCCAACCACAAGGGGGTTTCTATAGGCCATTGCTCCTCATGCCTCTGAGGGGCCAGTTCTGGCTCGTGGTCCCCAGTAGGCAAGAACTCCTAGCACTTTGATGCCAGAAAGTTATACATATCCATTTAGCCTGGATAGCTCCGGGGAGCCGACGGGGCTCCCCGCAGAAAAATGCTAGATACAGCAGAGAGCAATAGAAGGAGAGGAATAGGGATATACTAGGGACAAAAAAAATAGACTAATGAGCAATAAGGAAAATAAATGTCCGAAAGGCATAACATGGTAATTAGTGTATGTTAACATCATTAGAGGCACTCTCATAATTCAGCAGGAAGGGAAACGAACATAATTACCTAAGTGTAGTTACAGGATGAGAGCTACGCTCGTGGTGTCCCGTCTATCCAGCACTCTTTGTCATATACGCTCTGAAACCACTTTCTCACGTAACTTGTTCCAACCGTCTACCACTCTCTTTGCGAAAGTGAATTTTCTTACATTTCTTTGGTATCTTTGTTTAGTTAGTTTAAATCTATGACCTCTTGTTCTTGAAGTTCCAGGTCTCGGGAAATCTTCCCTATCGATTTTATTAATTCCTGTTACTATTTTGTACATAGTGATCATATCACCTCTTTTTTTCTTCTGTCTTCTAGTTTTGGCATATTTAATGCCTCTAACCTCTCCTCGTAGCTCTTGCCCTTCAGATCTGGGAGCCACTTAGTAGCATGTCTTTGCACCTTTTCCAGTTTGTTGATGTGCTTCTTAAGATATGGGCACCACACAATCGCTGCATATTCTAGCTTAGGCCTCACAAAAGTCGTGAACAATTTCTTTAGTATTTTGCCATCCATATATTTAAAAGCACTTCTGAAGTTAGAAAGCGTGGCACAGGCTCCTCGCACAACGTTCTTTATGTGGTCCTCAGGTGATAGTTTCCTATCTAGAACCACCCCTAGAGTGGGGTGGTCACTATCAGAATTCACATGCGCTCCACATGGCGTTTATTCAACCTGTCCTCTTAAAAAGAACGTCGCTTTTGGCCGTTTGCCCATATGGCTGAATATGGACGTAATTTGAAAATGAAAAAAAATGATTATATGTTTGGGATTTTTTTTCAACAACAGTAAGTTAACACTTTAGTCCGGGAACGATGCAGCATTGCATCAATTTTTAGTAGACGCGATTCCGGGAACGACGCAGCATTGCGTCGTTTTCGGCGGCAAATTGGTGGCGGCTTTGGGAGGGGCGCACAGTGGTTTTGGATATTATATGCATATACTCTTGTAGGGAATTTCATTGCGAATACATTGATACCAAAATGAAAGACCTAGGACCAGAATTGAGGTAACAAAGTTGAAAACAGTATACCATTTTATTAGCGCTCATTGGGATTATGCTCCGTCACTTTCTCTGTTTGCTGTGGGTGGTACGCCTGGCTTTTGGACTTTATATTTGCATATACTCCTGTAGGGAATTTTATTGCGAACACAATGTTACCAAAATGAAAGACCTAGGACGGGAATTGAGGTGACAAACGTGAAAGGAGTGTACACATTTTATCACTCTTATGCGCTCCCGGGTAACACGCGCACTCAATTCCTCTGTTTGTTGTGGTTGGTACGCCGGGCTTTTGGAGTTTATATGTCTTTAGTCGTGTAGAGAATTCTATTGCGAACACAATGATACCAAATTGAAAAACCCTAGACAAGAATTGAGGTGACAAAGTTGAAGAGAGTATACACTTTTTAGAACTACCGCGCGCTCCCGTGAAACGCTGGGACCCACTGGGCTTAGTTGAGGGCTGGCGGGCTGGGGCCGCCAAAGTGTTAAGGGTCCTCTGATTGGTTAGGTGGGCAGGAAATTCCCATAAAGTTTCAAAAAGATATGAAAAACGTTAATGGAAAGTTTCCTCTTCTAAGCTTGCCGAGTAAGCCGGACGACTCAAACAGAAAACGAAACAGTACATCACTTTTGTGAGTCGATTTCATTTCAAATTACGTCCAAATTTGGCCATAGTGCGCATATGGGCCAAAAGTAACGTTATTTTTAACACTTCCGCTCGAGCATGACGCAGCATTGCGTCATCCGTTTACTGGCGGTGCTGCCGGGCATGACGCAGCATTGCGTCATCCACTTTAAATAATCGCCAAAAATCAGGTTTTTATCCGATTTTTGGGGACTGGTTTTAAAATGCGCTCCTATGTCTTCCCTACACGCCTATGTCATGTTCAACACACAATAGTACAAACATTTGTGGGCAGGAATTGGGAGTTTAGCTGGAAGGCGTCTGGGCGCTTAATCCCGGTTAACGTGGCCCATCTTCAACTCGTCGGCGGTTGGAGCGTGACCAGGTTTTTTATTTATATGCTATTGTTCCTCTAGAGAATTTTATTGCGAACCCATTGAGACCAAAATGAAAGACCTAGGACGAAAATTGAAGTGACCAGAGTGAAAATAGTGAAAACATTTTATCGCTTTCGCGCGCTCCTGGGTAACTCGTTCGCACTTTCTCTGTTTGCTGCGGGTAATTAGCCAGGCTTTTGGAGTTTATATGCATTTAGTGCTGTAGAGAATTCTATTGCGAACACAATGATACCAATTTAATCTCGTAGAACGAGAATTGAGGTGACAAAGTTGAAGAGTATACACTTTACGGAATTAACGCGCGCTCCCGTAACACGCCAGGACCCACTACGCACAGTTGAGAGGTGGTGCGCGGGGTGAGCGAAAGTGTTAAGAGCACGGGTTGGTTTATTACAATAACAAACAACAACGTCCCCGGGTATAGGCAAGATGAATTACTATTTACGATGCTAATAAAACAAAAGAGCATCTGCTCGAAACATTATGCACCTTACCTATGTAGTACTTAATCCTACAAAATACCTTAATCCTAACAAGGCCCAAATGAAAGAAGAGCAGGTACAAAATGTCAGTCCCATAACAAAATTGAAGAAAAAAATAGTCACTAATAAGAGATGAGGAGGAGAGAAAGCAAAGCAAGAAGAGAATAGGAGGGCTGCAAGCAGAGGCAGCTTCACTAGGAGGGCAATCACTAGGTATCAGTGTTCACTGCTTGGATGACATTCCATCACCTACACAAATGTTTGAAAGAGGGGACGAGAATGAATTTAGGGATATACCCACAATATGTGAAATAATTAGAGAGAACATTGACAAACTGAAAGTCTCAAAAACTCCAGGTGTGGCTGGAATCCAATCCAAAGTCTTAAAGGGACTGGGAGAAGCACTATGCCTGCCGCTGAAACTACTTTTCACAAAATCCCTGGAGCAAGGGGTAGTCCCTCTAGATTGGAAATATGCAAATGTTACACCCCATTTTCAAAAAAGTCAGAAAGAGCTCAGCAGCAAATTATAATCCTATCAGCTTGACATCACACATCTACAATCTCATGGAAAAAATCCTCAGGGAGGGAATAATTCACTATCCAATTCGAATAATTCACTAATTCACAACAATCTTGTACAATCAATACAGCATAGATTTGTTAAAAACAGATACTACCTTACAAATTTGCTCACATTTTTAGAAAAGGTAACCAACTACTCAGAAAAAGCCTTCCGGTGGATGTAGTATACTTGGATTTTGCTAAAGCTTTTGATAAGGTACCACATAGGTAAGGTACTGGCAAAGAAATTACAGATTCATGGAATAAATGGTAAAATATTAGAATGAATAAAACAATGGTTGAAGGAAAGAACACAAAGGGTCATGCTAAAGGGAAATGAATCTGAATGGAGAAATATGTTAAGTGGGTTGCCACAGGGGTACATTTTGGGACATACCCTTTTTGCCATATACGTCAATGACATAAATGTGAATATTACAAACCACATCATCAAATTTGCAGACACAAAGATTTATGGTAAAGTGGGAAATGATAATGATATTGAAGCCTTACAAAGATATCTACATGAACTCCACAAATAGTCAAAAGACTGGCAGATGCTTTTTAATATCAACAAATGCAAGACCCTGCATGTGGGGCATAACAACCCATGCCACAACTACCAAATTAATACAGTGGTACCTCGGAATGCGAGTGTCCCTGTATGCGAGTTTTTCGGAAGACGAGCAGGATTTCCTCGAAAATTATGTCTCGGAATGCGAGGGTTACCTCGGGACGCGAGTTTGTTGATACGCGTACAGGCCGACCTAGCGCGTGGTCGATCGGCGATCGTCGCCCCTCCGCCCCTCAGTTTACCATTGTCTCATGCCCAGTGACTATCCCACATCAATTCTTCACCTGGATTTTCAGTGTTTTGTTGGATTTTTGGTCATTTGACTATACAGTTTGTTATTATATATCTCACCATGGGTCTCAAGAAAGCCATTGATAAGGTTCAACCTAAGAAAATAGCTGTGAGTAGAGGCAGTAGAGGATGTCCCTCCTTGATTAAGAAAATGTGTGAAGTATGGGAAGAACTGCAAAGTTTTGTTGAAAAAACTCACCCAGATAAAGCTGTAGCAGGCCGTTGCATTGACCTTTTAAATGATAATGTGATGTCTTACTACAGACAAGTGTTAAAATGTAGGGAAAAACAAGTGTCTTTAGAGAAATTCTTAGTAAGACAAGCAAGTCCTAGTGGTATGCAGGCAAAATGTGCCAGTGTGTGCATACCAGTGAAGTCCTCACTGCCTGATGTGATAATGGAAAGGGACTCCCCTTCCAAACAGTAACTCCTCTCCTCCTCCCCCTCCTCACCATCTTCCATACGCCTACAGTATTCAAGAGCAAGGTAAGTAATAACTTGAACATAGTTTTGTAGGTTTATTTAGATGAATTAGGTACAAAAATTTAGTTTGATATGGGGTTTTTGGGGTAGTCAGGAACAGATTAATTCATTTCCCATTATTTCTTATGGGGAAATTAGCTTCAGAATACGAGTTTTTCGGAATAAGAGCTGTCTCCAGGAACGAATTAAACTCTTAAACTGAGGTACCACTGTACCATTACATTACAGCAGATTGATGATGAAAGGGACCTTGGAGTTGAATTCTACCACTCTTGAATCCAATCCTGAGTCCCAGTTCAGCATTTTGGGATTGGTATAAATTTTGTTGTGCCTTTATCACATATTTTCATAAAATTTGACGTACATTTAATTTATACACTTGCATAACAGCAAGTCTTTCCAATCAAATTCATTAAAGAACTTTCTAAATTCCCCACAGTGTCCTCTCCTGAAATCAAGCTTTTCATCTGCTTCATTTTCCTCATTCTCTTCTAGATTCTAGTATGCATTGCATACTTTATTTCCGAAAGGACATGGTAACTTTTGCCCAACAGGGAGCGGAACTGAATGTCAAATCTCTCTCTCCTAGTTAATATCATATCCAGCACTGAAGGAACATTCTCTTCCCTCATCCTCATAGCTTGTTGAACATGTTGATACATGAATGTCTCTAGGATGAGGTTTATGAATCTACCCGTCCAAAAGTTCTTAGTTCTTGCTTCATAGGCCTCCTAGTCTATGAATTTCAAGATTTCAAGTCACCGAGTACCAGCAATCGTGATCTCTATTCGCTCTTGTTATCATCTCTCTCATGATTGTAATTTACCTGAATTTACCTTAGGGCCACTTATACTAGTGGCCTCAATGAGGACAGGAAGCTTGTCAAAGGTCCCCCCCATTTACCCAGATGACCTTTCCAATCTCTATTTTAAAACCCAGCAGAGTTTTGGCGACTACGGCTTCAGTGGGAAGGCAGTTCCATGGGTTTACAACCTTATGGGTGAAAAAAGTATCATCTCCTGTTTTCTGTCCTACATTGGGGCTTGTTGAGCTTTAACCCATTGCTCCTTGTTCGTGTTACATCTGATCTTTTAAAGAAAGTGTCGGGATCTACATCGTCCAAATTGTTTTGTATTTTGAAGGTTTCTATGTGATCCGCCCTGTCATGCCTGGTCTGCAGTGTTATTAGCCCAGTGGCCCTCAACCGTTACTGACACGATGAGAGATGATTAAGCTCTGGTATGATTTTTGTTGCCCGGTGTTTGCACCTTCTCCAGAGCAGCTATAAGTGTTAATATAATTTTTATTCTCTCATGATTGTTGGTGATTATGGGAGTGATCAAAATGATTCTGAAGGAATAACAGCCCGCCTGCTTTCATACCTCTCACTGTATTTCCCACTTCTACACTTCCCTTCACCTATGCCTCTCCTTCCTCTTTACTCAAAAAATTACATTGTTAAAATATCTAGAAATTCTGAGGAAGTGGTGAGCAGAGATAATGTTTAACTGGTTACAGGGAGATGTAGATGACCTTGGGTATGGTCTTCTTGCAAAGGATGAAATGTCTGCCATGTTAGTGGTGTTCAAAAGCTGGCCGAGGGTGGAGGAAACAATGTTGACATACCACCAAGATAGACTACAGAAAAGGTGTTGACCAACTTGACTCACTTCTGGTAACTGGCTGTAACACACTGTAAATAACCCAACCCACGCATGTGAAATAAATTGAAAGTGATGCCATTTTGGTCTGGTTGATACCTGGTTGATACACGCTTGATGGGGTTCTGGGAGTTCTTCTACTCCCCAAGCCCGGCCCGAGGCCAGGCTCGACTTGTGAGAGTTTGGTCCACCAGACTGTTGCTTGGAGCGGCCCGCAGGCCCACATACCCACCACAGCCCAGTTGGTCCGGCACTCCTTGGAGGAAACAATCTAGTTTCCTCTTGAAGATGTCCACAGTTGTTCCTGTAATATTTCTGATGCTCGCTGGTAGGACGTTGAACAACCGTGGACCTCTGATGTTCATACAGTGTTCTCTGATTGTGCCCATGGCACCTCTGCTCTTCACTGGTTCTATTCTGCATTTTCTTCCATGTCGTTCACTCCAGTACATTGTTATTTTACTGTGCAGATTTGGGACCTGTCCCTCCAGTATTTTCCACGTGTATATTATTTAGTATCTCTCTCGTCTCCTTTCTAGTGAGTACATTTGGAGAGCTTTGAGACGATCCCAATAATTTAGGTGCTTTATCTCGTCTATGCGTGCCGTATGTGTTCTCTGTATTCCCTCAATTTCAGCAATCTCTCCTGCTCTGAAGGGGGAAGTGAGTACTGAGCAGTACTCAAGACGGGACAACACAAGTGATTTGAAGACTACAACTATTGTGGTGGGATCTCTGGACTTGAAGGCTCTCGTAATCCATCCTATCATTTTTCTGACTGACGCAATACTTGCTTGGTTATGCTCCCTAAATGTTAGGTCGTCGGACATCATTATTCCCAAATCCTTGACATGCTGTTTTCCTACTATGGGCAGATTCGATTGTGTTTTGTACCCTGTACTATGTTTAAGATCCTCATTTTTGCCGTATCTGAGTACCTGGAATTTATCACCGTTAAACATCATGTTATTTTCTGCTGCCCAATCGAAAACTTTGTTATTATCTGTTTGTAGTTTATCAATGTCTTCAGCAGAAGTAATTTTCATGCCGATTTTTGTATCATCTGCAAAGGATGACACGAAGCTGTGATTTGTGTTTTTGTCTATGTCTGATATGAGAATAAGGAACGGCAGTGGTGCAAAGACTGTACCTTGAGGTACAGAGCTTTTAACTGCGCTCGGACTCGATTTTACTTGATTGACTATTACTCTTTGTGTTCTGTTCGACAGGAAATTGAGTATCCAGCGTCCTACTTTACCAGTTATACCCATTGACCTCATTTTGTGTGCATTCACTCCATGGTCACATTTGTCGAATGCCTTTGCAAAATCTGTGTATACGACATCTGCATTATGTTTTTCCTCTAATGCCTCAGTGATTTTTGTCATAGTGGTCAAGTAACTGTGCTGTAAGAGGCATGATCTTCCTGCTCTAAATCCCTGTTGGCCTGGATTGTGGAGGTCATTGGTTTCCATGAATCTAGTGACCTGCCTCCTGATCACTCTCTCAAATACTTTTATTATGTGGGACATTAGTGCAACTGGTCTATAATGCTTTGCCAATGCTTTGCTACCACCCTTGTGTAGAGGGGCAATGTCTGCTGCTTTAAGCGCATCTGGTATCTCCCCTGTGTCCATGCTCTCCCTCCACACTCTACTGAGTGCCTGTGCTACAGGCACTTTGCATTTCTTTATCAATATTGAATTCCACGAGTCTGGACCCGGAGCCGAGTGCATGGGCATATTGTCAATTTCTCTTTCAAAATCTGCCACGCTCGTGCTGATATCAGTTATATTTACAGGTGTCTGAGTATCATTCATAAAGAAATTGTCCGAATCTTCTGCTTTCATCCATCCTTGACCTTTGGGAAGTCATGATTTTTATTTCATTTCAAGTGTGGTCTCTGTTACTTGTTTCAGTTACATTATTGTTGGTTATTCTCTATACGGACTGTAAAGACCCAATGTAAAAAATAGCAAAACCAACATCAAAATAAGATTTGTGTGTCAATTATCCCAATTTCCCATCTCAACGCTGTTGAGATTAGGCATGTGCAGTACAGAATAATTATGGCTTATTTATCCTTGTATTCTAATGTAAATGACATTAAAATTAATGATCACAAATCCACTACAGTTCTTTATAAACTAAGACTAATTCCAGGCATAAAAGTATTAATGGTTATAAAGCATACTAATTATAATAATCAAATATTCTAACCTCAAACTTTCTGTGGCATTGAAGTAAATGGGACACGTATGCGAGGTGTTGGTGGCTAACTGAGGCGCACTTCCTGTGTCCGTTGACACCAAGTCATCACTAGACCAGAGAAGTGAGCGCTGATGAAACCCTGAAGTAATACTTGATGTCTTGCTCCCGTGCATCATTGTCTTGAGTGAACTTAGCTTGGATTCACTGCTGAGAAGAACCCCCCTGAAAAGAGAAAACAAACTATATTACAAATTTAGAAGCTTAAACACTATTTCAGTAGATGAATGCTCAAGAGTTCCATCCTCCTGTTTTGGCAGTACTGTACTTATAGTAACGATGAGAACCATAGTACATATACCAACGTAGAACGCAACTAGAAAGTAGAAATAGTTACTACTGAATTCAAACGTACCGGAAAGGATTTTCTATTTATGTTGCAAGGACAAACTAAACTAACCTAACTTTCCTAGGCCTAATGTACACTGAGGCCTAATATAGTACATGTGTGCTATACTTGGCCTAGGAATATTTAGCTTTGTTTTTCAGCTTAATTTTTTCAGACTATAAAGTGAATACAGTAGTACCTCCGTTTTCTAATTTAATCCATTCCCAGAGATGATTCGTAAACTGAAACAAATTTTCCCATAAGAAATAATGTAAATTGAATTAATCCATTCCACAACCCCAAAAATATTAACAAAAATATATTTTATGCACACTACTACTTATATTTTGTACTACAGCATGTACAAGTATATCTTACCTTTAATGAGGATTCTTGTTGGCATATGGAACATGAAGAGTAGGGGGAGGGGGAGGAGGAGAGGTGTTACTGTTTGGAAGGGGAGTCCCCTACCATTATAACATCAGCCAGTGATGACTTTTCTGGGGTACTCTCTCTCCTATGTTTTCCAGGCATACCACTAGGACCTGGTTGTTGCTCACTACTTGTTTGTTTTACTAAGAATCTGTCTATAGATACTTTTTTTTTCCCTGCATTTTAACACTTACCTGTAGCGAGCTATCACATTATCATTAAAAAGGTCCATGCACTGGCCTGCTACAGCTTTATCTGGACGAGTCTTTTCAGCAAATCTTTGCAGTTCTTCCCATACTTCACACATTTTCTTGATGAGGAAGGGACATCCTCTACTGCCTCTACTCAATTATTTTCTTAGGTTGAACTTTACCACTGACTTCCTTGGGATCCATGGCATGATATATAGTAGTAGGCATCCATCAGTCTCAGGAGACTATGGAGTTGCACTCTAGTTGTAGGTCTGGAGTGGCCTCTCCAGGGCACAAAGCCAGGGTAGGTTGATATGGAGGAGAAGCTGTTACTCATGCAGCAGGTCCCCCTTCTCCACGGCGCTGAAAGTCTCCAATGGAAAGGCAAATGCCAATATGATCGGTTCCAGCGCAGTCTTAGGAACTGAGAGTTCCGGGGTTGACCTCAAAGTAGGAAGGCACAGGAACTCCAAACCCGGAGACTGCCTTGGTCGGGGCCGGAGAAGAACCACCCCGTCAAGGGTATGAATGACTCCTGCCTCCTGAAGCAGTTCAGTTTTTTTTCAGATCATAATTACTTCTATGATCAGAAACCAAAAAAACAGCGTTGAATGTAATGAAACGCCATTTTCTGGGTGAGACCCAGAGGCTTCCGAGAGCTATCCAGGCTGACACGTATATTATTAGACTTTGGCATCAGTCAGTGTGAATGGAGTTCTAGGCCTACCGGGGACCACCAGCCAGAACTGGCTTCCCTCAGAGAGGCAAGAAGAGCAATGGCCTATAGAAGTGCACATGTTAGAGCATTCTATGTCTGCCATCGACCAGGCCGGGCATCCAGAAAGGACTCAAAACAAACCCCTATTCTTGTTAAAACTACCACTGAAAGCTAAAGAGTGTACAGAACTCCCCAAATGAAAAACGAGCATGCCGTCACATGAGCAGTGCATCATGCATGTGCAGCTCCCCCCTCCCCGGGAGGGGAAAGGGGGAGCCCCAGACCTATCCCGCCGGCTATCCCCCCTGTCAGTTCGAAGCAGGATGTCAAAACACGCGAAAAAAACACCAATTGGGGGGAGGGAGGGTTGCCGGGAAGCCTCCGGGCCACACCCAGAAAATGGCGTTTCATTACATTCAACGCTGGTTTTCTGGGGGAAGCCCCTTCGGCTCCCAGGAGCTAACTACCCATAGCCAAGGACAAGAGGGAAAAATCCGGGGAGGAAGAAACCATGCGCCCAAACCCAAAAGCAAGACAACTGGCAACACCAAACAACCCCGCGGACGACCTAGGAAACCCGAACCCTGGAATAGGGACGAAAGGAACCCAGGTCAACCCAAAGCGCGTCCAGGGCCACAGAGGCCATGGCACACAGGCAACAGCCGAAAGCCACAAACCGGACACAAGAAGATACAACCCAGGCGAAACAAGCATCAACAACCCCAGGGAACCCTCTGGAAAACAGCCGTCCCAACCTCGCCAGAAAAGAAGAGACGGTTGCAATCGAACAAACCGATCACCAAAACCCACAGGAGCAGAAACCACTGAGAAACAAACCGGAACTGAAGGGGGCCCAAAGAGAGAAGAGAGCACCCTGTCCAAGACCAGGATGGCTCAGGCTGCACATGAGCAGGACAGAAGTGAAACAACGCCCGAGACAGCTTGCGAAATGATGCAGAAGGAACATCAAAACCGAAAGCAATCTAGAGTGGCTTCGCCAGCGCCGCACGAGACAAGGCGACATTATGCGGCAAGATGACAGTCCTGAACCGCCATGAGAGAAGGACAAGACCACTTCAACAAAAAGGGCAGTATTCCCACGAAGAGAGACAAGAAAAAGGAAGGACTGCCAGGAAACCCCTTACCGCCGCCGAGATGAAGCATGCAGGTGGGACACATCAACGAAGCCACCTGATCACCAAACATATGGTGTTGGACGAGTTCAAAATTACAGACGCGAAGACTCGAGGGAAAAAACTGAACCAACCCCGTAATGGACTGGACCAAGCATCTGAAAGAGGCAGAGCTGTAGGAAAATCCCTGGGTGCAGACACCGAGCAAGCAGTGCCTGAAACCAGGCTGTCAAGATGGATGGAATGTCCGCCAGGGCACCAAGAACCCGAATATGGCAATTCGGGAAAGAACCAACCCTGGCGAGCAGAACACCCCATATTCTGGTGTTCCCGTTCCTCCCAGACGGGGCGTTCCGGAAGGAACGCCCCGTCTGGGAGGAACCCCCCCATGGGGCCCCCAAAGGACCAACAAGTCCAATAACAGACGACAATGGAAGCTGCTGCTTGCAGAAACTGCCCAACCGCAGACTCCGTAAACAGCAAGGCCAAAATGGCAACAAAAACCTAAGAGCCAGGGCCCAGGCAGAGTTCAACGAGGAAGCGAGCACCGCTAACCAACACACGAGACGTGAAGCTAAAACAGTGACACTGCATCCCGCAGGATTGGCATAACCTGCCCTGCAAGGCAGAACGACGCACGTGCTGCCGGGTAATGTAGGAGGAGAATTACTTAGGACATGTACTGCACAAAATAAAAATTACCGTATGGAAAAGGAACACAGAAAAGTCCATAGCCAATGCCGTAAATTCTAGCTCCTCCCAACTCAACGAAAATGAACCAAAGGGGGCAGGAGTGGTTGGTTGGAAATCTACATCCACCTGCAGACATTGCAACACAGCAGCTGGTTTTGTGATACAAGGAGAAGACGGAAGAACTCAAGTCTATAACTGAACACTGGTTCTGTTCAATATCAAGGAACTGAACATGGACATAGACCAGTTCAGGACTATCATTAGTATAGCAAAGATGCACATACTAATATACACAACAATGTGTAGGATAGAGGTAGGAAACATGTAAATATGCAATGAAAAGACCATAAATATGGTCCCAGTACTGGTAGCTAGGGACAGTATGATCAATATGATGAACTAATATGACCTAGGTAGCAATTGGTAACTGAATGTACACTATCAACTATGTATATAGAGAGAGAGATTCCAATGTATATAGAAGGGTGCTGCAGCCAATCACGGAATGATGATCAATGAAGAGTGTCCAGTGTCAAGAAAAGATTCAGTTGCTGAAAGATTAAACCAAAAGTTACTGAAATTTGGGGCTGTGCCCCACATTGTAATGGATAACAACATGTACGGACACAGTAAGGTCACGTTAAGATGCACGCAAATTAGCCAATCAACACACTACAAACAATACCCAACACTCATCCAAAACTCTAGGGGACCTAAGTCCCCCAAGTCAGCCTCTCCAACCCTGGGAACCTACACACCAGGACCCAGGGCCGTATCGTCCTCCAAAGCCCCGGCCTTAGAAGAAAAAGCCGGGGGATAGCCATAAAAACACTAAGGAAAGGGCCCACTGGTCAGACCCATACACAACGACTGGAGAAACCGACTCGAATGCCTCCGTCGCCACCCCAGAAGAGGCAACCCCCGGAACTGCCCGAGTCTCAGGATCCTCTAACCCCGCCCCGACCCCGAAGCCCTCAGATGCTTCGGAGACAAAAACAAGAGGGGAGAGAGGTACCAGAAGGAACCACAGCAGGGGGAAGAACAAGGGGGAGTGGACCAAACCAAGCCGAAGCGACCAACACCCCCAGGTCCGGGGTCCCTATAAGCAAAGCGGGGCAGCCTCGGGGCATCCAGGGTAGCAATAATGTCAACAGTGGATCGGGTGAATGGAGACACAAACAAGCAACAATACTCCAAGGATTCCTAGTCGAAGGTGTCACCGACCCAACAGGCAGCATGACGGAGGCAAAAAAAATGATCGTCACCCTGAGACAAGGGAACAGAGCAACCCTCAAAATCGCACAAGGGGACCCAGGGTCGCAACCATTGAACCCTTGCACCCCTCGAGGTTTCCCAGGGCCCTTAGACTGTTATCGCTAAGGGTAAGCGCAGGTGGGGTATTGCTAACCGGCACCCAAGTCTACCAAACAAACTTCTAAAACGGAACCCCCGGGACATGTCTACTCATGGAGTCCAAGCAGGGGGTACCACCAAACACAGGAGGTCAAGACACTACTATAACTAGGGGTGGGGGAACAAGAGCAGGACCCCCTCCCACCAGGCAGAAACAAAAATGAAAAGAAAAACCCAGCAAGAGGACAACATACCTAGGAGGAACAGAGCCAGCCACTGTAACAGGTGAAAACTAGCTGTGCAGTACCCTGCACTCCTACCAGTGCAAAAAGTACCACTTACCCCAAGGTAAACAAGGGAAGAAACCCCCCAAAACACTCGGGTCTCCGAGCAGCAAAAGAGGTAACAACAGAGGTAGACCCCAAGGTGACCGGTGGAAGATAACCCCAAGCCCCAAGGGCGATACTTACGGGGCACTCAGGGAAGAGAACCCTAAGCACATGCAGCCCGAGTACCTGTGAATATTATTCCCAGCTCGCACGCCACCGTAAGAGTAGTACTGGACCCAAGTTACAGCACAACAGAGAGAATCAAGAAGCTGGAGCCAGACGATCAAGCCACAATACCTGGTTGATACCTGGTTGATGGGGTTTTGGGAGTTCTTCTACTCCCCAAGCCCGGCCCGAGGCCAGGCTTGACTTGTGAGAGTTTGGTCCACTAGGCTGTTGCTTGGAGCGGCCCGCAGGCCCACATACCCACCACAGCCCGGTTGGTCCGGCACTCCTTGGAGGAATAAATCTAGTTTCCTTTTGAAGATGTCCACGGTTGTTCCGGCAATATTTCTTATGCTTGCTGGGAGGACGTTGAACAACCTCGGACCTCTGATGTTTATACAGTGTTCTCTGATTGTGCCTATGGCACCTCTGCTCCTCACTGGTTCGATTCTGCATTTTCTTCCATATCGTTCACTCCAGTACGTCGTTATTTTACTGTGCAGATTTGGTACTTGGCCCTCCAGTATCTTCCATGTGTATATTATTTGATATCTCTCTCGTCTTCTTTCTAGTGAGTACATTTGGAGAGCTTTGAGACGATCCCAATAATTTAGGTGCTTTACCTCGTCTATGTGTGCCGTATATGTTCTCTGTATTCCCTCTATTTCAGCAATCTCTCCTGCTCTGAAGGGGGAAGTGAGTACTGAGCAGTACTCAAGACGGGACAACACAAGTGACTTGAAGAGTACAACCATTGTGATGGGATCCCTGGATTTGAAAGTTCTCGTAATCCATCCTATCATTTTTCTGGCTGTCGCAATATTTGCTTGGTTATGCTCCTTAAACGTTAGGTCGTCAGACATATTATTCCCAAATCCTTTACATGCTGTTTTCCTACTATGGGCACATTTGATTGTGTTTTGTACTCTGTATTATGTTTAAGGTCCTCATTTTTACCGTACCTGAGTACCTGGAATTTATCACTGTTAAACATCATGTTATTTTCTGATGCCCAGTCGAAAACTTTATTAATATCAGCTTGAAGTTTTTCAATGTCTTCAGCCGAGGTAATTTTCATACTGATTTTTGTGTCGTCTGCAAAGGATGATACGAAGCTGTGACTTGTATTTTTGTCTATATCTGATATGAGAATAAGGAAAAGCAGCGGTGCAAGGACTGTACCCTGAGGTACAGAGCTTTTAACTGCACTTGGACTAGATTTTATATGGTTGACCGTTACTCGCTGAGTCCTGTTTGACAGAAACTGAGTATCCAGCGTCCTACTTTACCGGTTATTCCCATTGACTTCATTTTGTGTAATCACGCCATGGTCACATTATCGAAAGCCTTTGCGAAGTCCGTGTATATCACATCAGCATTCTGTTTTTCTTCTAATGCCTCAGTGACTTTGTCGTAGTGCTCAAGTAGCTGTGAGAGGCACGATCTTCCCGCTCGAAATCCATGTTGGCCTGGGTTGTGAAGGTCATTGGTCTCCATGAAATTGGTGACCTGACTCCTAATCACTCTCTCAAATACTTTTATGATGTGCGATGTTAGTGCAACTGGTCTATAATTCTTTGCCAATGCTTTGCTCCCTCCCTTGTGTAGAGGGGCTATGTCTGCTACTTTAAGTGCATCTGGTATCTCCCCGTGTCCAAGCTCTTCCTCCACACTATACTGAGTGCCTGTGCTACCGGCACTTTGCATTTCTTTATAAATATTGAATTCCATGAGTCTGGACCTGGGGCCGAGTGCATGGGCATGTTTTCAATTTCTCTTTCAAAATTTAGTGCGCTCGTGTTGATATCAGTAATATTTACAGGGGTTGGATATCCCGCATAAAGAAATTATCTGGATCTTCCACTTTCATGTTGTTTATTGGAGTGCTAAACATGTCCATACTGCTTTTTTAGGATTTCACTAATTTCTTTGTCACTATCCCGTGTATGAACCTTCACTTGTACGAATAGGTCCAATACTGGCAGTGGTTTTTGCTTTTGATTTCGCATATGAGAAGAAATATTTGGGATTTTTCTTTATTTCCTGAATTGCTTTCTGTTCTAACTGCCTTTCTTCAGTTCATATGAGTGTTTCAATTTCCGCTCGATTTCTTCAATCTCCCTATTTAAATTATTCCTTCTTTGACGGGAAATTCGTGTCTGCATAAGCAGTTCTGTTATTTTTTTCCTGCGTTTATACTGTCGTCTGCGTTCTCTTCTACGTTAGATCTCTTTCTGGCTTTCCTCAAGGGAACATGTTTCAGACAGACTTGATACGCTTCCGCAGTCAGTTTTTCTATTCCTTCTGTAGGACTTGTATTACTTAAACAGTTTCCCAGGAATGTTTGTAAGTTCCTGTTTATTATCTCCCAGTCTATCCTTTTATTATTAAAATTGAATTTACTGAATAGCCCCTCTCGCTTTATCAACGTTTTAGGTCTATTCTGAGTATTGATGGTCGTTTGCACTTCAATGAGCTTGTGATCTGAATATGTGGTATCTGATATCGTAATGTCTCTGATAATGTCTTCATTGTTCGTAAAGACCAAATCTAAAATATTTTCATTTCTCGTTGGCTCCGATATCTGCTGAGTGAAAATTTGTCACAGAATCTAAGTAGTTCTCTAATCTGTGGTTGGTTAGGTCCCGATAATTTCCTGGTATAATATTATGTTTGCTATTTTCCACCTGAGACTAGGCAAGTTGAAGTCACCTAGGAAGATAATATCAGGTATCGGGTTCTCCAAATTATCAAGGCTATTCTCTATTTTGTTTATCTGTTCTGTGAACTCCTCAGCCGTTGCATCTGGCGGTTGTATATTAGAATAATCACTAAATTTATTTTCTCTATTTTTAATCCAGTACCTCTACCACCTCATTTGTAACGTTTAGGAGCTCCGAGCATACAAGGTCTTCCCTAATATACAGACCCACTCCTCCATGTGACCTAATTTTCCTATCACACCTGTATAGGTTATATCCTGGAATCCAGATCTCACTGTCCAACAATTCCCCTGCATGGGTTTCTGTGAAAGCTCCAAATACTGCATTTGACTCCGTGAGGAGGCCATTTATGAACTGTACTTTGTTGTTTGTTCTTGTTTTCAGTCCTTGTATGTTGGCAAAGATGAATGAGGTTACTCTATTAGTGATAGTTTGACTGGGAGACTTTTTCGGCAAGCCATTATGCGTGGACATTTNCTTTCTGTTGGGCTAGGCTGGCATAAAGGAGTATCATCTGCCAATAGTCATCATCGATACAATGTTGTACTATTTCATTCAACAAGGTCCACTTTTTATTTGCGGCATTTAATTCTAGACCAAATTCCTTGCCTAACAATACTAAATTAGACTTGGTAAGTTTCTTTATTTCCACCAATGAAGGCTCCTCTGCCAGTCTCTGCATTTCGGATGACATCACTAAAAATTTTAGCTCCTAGCCACAGAAAAAATTAAAAATTAAAATTGAAAAAAAAAAAAATTTGCACGGCCCCTAACACAAGGCCACACTAACCTTAATCGTGAAGAGATCCAGGGGTGTCCAGTCAGTGCAATGAATGTCCTACGCCAGATGAGCTGGACCCTAGGCTAGCACACAACCGTTCTGCGGAAACAAGAATTTTTTAGTTTTGGCATTCAAAGATCTAATTTTTTACAATAATACAGTTCTTCCCGGACTGGCCAACCACTTGTTATAAAAGGTGGTGGGCTTGCTATGGGGGAACTGGTACTATTAAGGGGTAAGGGTAAGTAGAATACAGAGGTATCAAATATGGGAGAACTAAAAGGCCCGGCCCCAAAAATAAATATCCACAGTAATAAATACTTGCTACTAAACCCGGTTAGTCTAGAGATAGATCATTGTACTCCCAAACAGGAAAAAGGGATACTCTGTTCAAACTTACTTATTTATTAACCCCTTAACAACCCCCATACACAATCACACAATAACAATATAATACTAACTTTACCACACAATCTTACGTTAAAAGCCTTGGTCCACATAGACAGGATACAAGGCTTTACACTGAAACAAGCTAGGGTAAAGCTCTACTATTGAAACACTTGAAGTTAGAGTCAGCTTAGGGTAGGGGACCACGTGTTTACACTGGGACCCCCGTTAGCATAACAGGTGAGATAAACACTTAAAAACACTTACTACACCCAGGTATACTACTCTACACATAGAACGATGGGTATGCCAGAAATATAACAAAAATGAGTTATGGAGTACTTAACCAAAATAAGACAGAAATAAAGAACTAAGAGGAAGGAGGAGCACGTCCTATCACCACAGTCAGCCAGCAGAGAAGAGCGAGGGAGTCTCTCCCTCATCCTCCGTGGGCTAATGCTGCCGGCAGACTCTTCAACTAATCATACCGGTGCCCGATACAAAGTTTACTCAGGTTTACTTTACAAATGATTAGACAGTATTAGTAAACATAGTGGGTGCCTATTTTATTATTTAATAATCAACCCAAGCTCAATCTTTAAATACTCTTTGAGAAACAAGAATAGTCTTACGACTGGCAGGGAAGATACGACATATGCAGCTCGCGAAGCGTGTTTACTATATGGTAGTTTATTAAGCTCAAAATTTGACCTCTGGTTTCCATCTAAATGACCCAGGGTCAGTAACAGATCCGTAAAGAATTGGGTTGATAGTACCCGAAACAAAGACTCCGTGGTTTGCAGTCTCCGTGGTGTAGTGGTAAGACACTTGCCTGGCGTTCCGCGAGCGCTATGTCATGGGTTCGTATCCTGGCCGGGGAGGATTTACTAGGCGCAATTCCTTAACTGTAGCCTCTGTTTAACGCAACAGTAAAATGTGTACTTGGATGAAAAAAGATTCTTTGCGGCAGGGGATCGTATTCCAGGGACCTGCCCGAAACGCTCCGCGTACTAGTGGCTGTACAAGAATGTAACAACTCTTGTATATATCTCAAAAAAAAAAAAAAAAAAAAAAAAAGACACTTATAAAAACCACTAAGGGCTGTGCTCGCATGTGGATTGTACCCTATCCACCGCTGCCCACTGGATGGGGGCAGTGTAACCTATCCACCGCTGTCCACTGGATGGGGACAGTGTAACCTATCCACCGCTGCCCACTGGTTGGGGACAGTGTAACCTATCCACCGCTGCCCACTGGATGGGGGCAGTGTCACCTATCCACCGCTGCCCACTGGGTGGGGGCAGTGTAACCTATCCACCGCTGCCCACTGGACGGGGCAGTGTAACCTATCCACCGCTGCCCACTGGACGGGGGCAGTGTAATATCCACTGCTGCCCACTGGATGGGGGCAGTGTAACCTATCCACCGCTGCCCACTGGATGGGGCAGTGTAACCTATCCACCGCTGCCACTGGATGGGGACAGTGTAACCTATCCCACCGCTGCCCACTGGATGGGGGCAGTGTCACCTATCCACCGCTGCCCACTGGATGGGGGCAGGGTAACCTATCCACCGCTGCCCACTGGATGGGGACAGTGTAACCTATCCACTGCTGCCCACTGGATGGGGACAGTGTAACCTATCCACCGCTGCCCACTGGATGGGGACAGTGTAACCTATCCACCGCTGTCCACTGGATGGGGGGCATTGTCACTATCCACCGCTGCCCACTGGATGGGGGCAGTGTAACCTATCCACCGCTGCCCACTGGATGGGGGCAGTGTAACCTATCCACCGCTGCCCACTAGATGGGGGGGGGCGGTGTGCAGGACAAACATCAATTGTGACACAAGCTCTCCACATATGTCAGTTGCTTAATTAGAAACTGTCCTTGTGGTCGGCCTCGAGGCCATTATTGATGTGACGATGTGCATTGAATTTTGTAAGTAGCTCATCAAGATAGTAACTTGCGTAGCTAAATGAATTGTGGGGTTCAGTCCCTGAGCCCATTATGTGCCTCTATAACCCTTTCCACCACCGCCTACCGGATGGGTATGGGGTGCATAATATATGAACTAAATTAACTGGCGTGTGGCGCGTCTGGTTGTGCTGAGGTGTATAACAATATGTCTCCCTCCTCCCTTGCGACTAGGGGTCGGAAAACCTGAATCACTTAATTTAATTAATGGTTATTCACTAATATATCGTAATATTAATAAGTGCTATGACATTGACTAAAATAATGGCAATGCTTCATAACTAAGGCAATAAGATAAGAGTCCCAGACTGAAGACTTCACCAGCCGCGACTCTTCAGGGAGGTGTTCTGAGCCGCCCATGTTGGTGGGTCCACTCTCTCAACTCCACACGGGAATTATTTACATTAGGCTGTGGATTATTTTCCGCGTAAAAAAGGCCCATCTCTAGTCTTGACCAAGATTGGTGGGAACGGTCAAAACATTAATACCTCGAGCACCATTGTGATGTGAGTGAACTCACTGTTATGTACAAGGCTGACATTCTCACAGTTCTGCACCTGCCTCAGCTTCGTGGATAACTGGTAGTTGGCGCCAATAACACATGGCTCTCAGCCTCATGCTGAAACTGCCTTTCTCATAAACATCACTCCATGAACGGTCATTCATTCCTAGGCTGGCTCGCATCTGAAACTTGTTTGCTCATCAGGTTGATTCACGGGAGATTAGTTCAACTGGTAACTTAAAGGCTCTGGCACACACTTGGCCACTAGATCATCCTGTTCCTTTTATGATTGTTACTTAGACTTAAATAAAGATCATTCATAATAAAAAAAAGAACCTAGGAGCAGGCTTCAGATGAGCTGTGGTAAGATAACAGCTCTTGCTTGCAGTTTCACTAGGTACTTCAACTGACAGCCATAATGAACCAAAGTCTTGGTTAAAAAACAAAAGATAGTGAGAGAAAGAAAAAGAGAGCGGGAGAGAAAGAGAAAAAGGGGATAAAGGAGGAGAAAGAAACAGAGGAAGTGGAGGAGAAAAATAGAGGGGGAGAGGAAGAGAGAAAGAAAGAGGAAGCGAGAATGACAAAAAAGAAAAGAAACATAGGGACAAAGAGGGGGCAGAGAGAGAGAGAGAGAGACGAGAGAAAGAGAGAGAAAATGAAGTGGGAGGGAGAGATAGGTGAAACAATGAATAAATTGGAACAGAATGAGAATTAACGTTAAATGCACTATACTTTTCCAGGAATTCTAGGAACTGAAGACCTCGCTGTCGATACACAAGTGTTACGACCCTGGGTTCCTCAGATGGAAACCAGAGGTCAATTTGAACTCTAAATAATTTACTTTACATTATTTGATGCGCTTGCTGATGCGTGGTTGTTCCTATCTTCCTTGCCAGACGTAAGACGAATCTTGTTTCGCACAGAGCAAGTCTGAACGTTATTCAGACTTGAGCTTGTTGTTGATTAAGTATAACAGGGAAGTAATTATTAACTATTCTTAGAACTAGTAAAGTAACGAAGGCCGGTGAAGACTTGTATTGTTTCTAGCTGCATGATCAATTAGGCCCTTCCCGGCAACCACAACAACAACTCGGGAGCGGGTCCATCTTCTCTGGTCTGGCGGTGTGGTGTCAACAGCTTCCTGTGGGGGCTCTGCCTCGATCCTTCTCCTCTTTCTCCTCCTCTTCCCTTACCTTATCCTGTGTCTAGTTTACAAAGCTAAGTATCGTGCTGCATGTTCGTTTTCTGGCATAAGTGTGTAGTAATGTGTACAAGTTACACTAGTGTTTATATTGCTAAGTTACTCTAAGGGGTCTCAGTGGAACCACGTGTGCTCAAGTGGTACCAAGTTACCTAGAGTCCTTGCTAGTGTCCCTTGCCCTAGCTTGTCCTATTTGTAAAACCTTGTATCCTGCCTATGTGGACCAAGGCTTTTAACGTCAAATAGTGTGTTAAAGTAGTTATTGTTATGGTTGTTAATGTATATGGGGGGTTGTTAAGAGGGTTTAATAAATAAGTTATTTTTAAATGAGTATCTATTCTTCCTGTGTGGGGCTCAGTGATTATCCACTAGACTGACATATTTATTCTATAGCCAGATATTGAATACTGTTTTTATGTTTTTATTGGGGGCTAGGCCTATCTGATCTCCCCTACGTTTGATACATCCTGATTCTAGCTGTTGGCCCTTGTCATTAATACTTAATACCCCTCATAATAGCAACTAAATTTATAACAACAAGTTACACGATGACAACACCTGGTCCTGACACTGTTAGTACACTACCCGGACAGACGAGCTCCGACTGAAACAGCTGGAGCTCTCCTCCCACGTCCTCCTCCCTCTGGCTCATACTCCCACCAACAACGAAAACAACAATTATTTTGTAATATGAAATATATAGCGAAATACGACATAAAAATCGAGTCATACTAATGTGAAACTGACAGTAGAGTAGACCTGTTATACTCAGGTCAGTCCCAGGTCAGAGGTGGTGATGTGTGGATGAGGGTAGACCTGTAACACTCAGGTCAGTCCCAGGTCAGAGGTGGTGATGTGTGGATGAAGCCATATACCATTTCATTGGATGCAGACGTGCCTCAGGCACTCCATGCAAGTGAATCCATAAACTGTTGCAACAGATGTTGACACCTCAGTCGCTCTCTGTGATGCACTCACCTGATAAACACTTGAAGGTAGGGCCATGATTCATGCTTTATCTGCGCGTTAATCTTCCACATTAGCTCCGGACCTCCCGAAGGCATGCCATTAATTCACTTCAAATACAGCAAATACAATGACTATGTAACTTACTTTATTAACACATCACTAACACACGAGAGTAAAATACTGGTGTTGGAAATTATCAGGAAGACTTGGAGGAGCAATTGCAAAGGAGCATAGAGAAGAAGACTTAAGAAGTGGAGCCCTAATGGGAACCAACCAACTAACCATTTGTGAAACATCCAATAAAGATAAATCGTCGCTCAAACACATACTCGAGGTTTTACTCCAACTTCGGCGGTTATGTACAATATTAATATATATCAGTATTATGATTATTTAACTAATTTGATTTGTATAGTGTAAAAGTTGTAAAGAAACTGTAAAAGCCATCATAACTCACAGTACTTTATTCAAGTCTTAAACAAAAGAAACGTTCAGCCTTCAGACATGAACAGTATTCTCTATCATGTTAGGGACTTAAGCATCCTACAGATTATTCCCTAGACTCCGTCTAGGGATAGTAGATAATATCACCACAATTACACTAGGAGGCCCTGCCCTTATTCCACCAATTGTCCGTTAACATAGACAGAATATTCGAAACTGATGTGAGGAACCATCTGATACACCATGAGGCCTGCCAGCTGCCTCATGGGTGAACACTGTCTCTTAGGTTTTTACTGTTCCTTCCGTACTCCTTGGCCCCATTTCACGCAAATTGGGCCTCGACACAACCCATGATAGCAGGAGTACCATGCACGATGAGTAATAAGGATGACACAGCGATTAACGGTGGTGGAGGTGGCAGCCGCCACCCCCACCCAGAGTCACCTTCTCCTCAGCTTGCCACCCAGCTCAGACTGAAGATTTTGATGGCATAGGGGAACTAAAATGCCCATCTCCCCCCCACCTTGTCTTGACCATTCAGCACAAAGCCGGCACAACCCCTCATGCCGCTTCCAATTACAGCCGTTCGCGCCTAAAACTCGCCACGAGGCTGAGGTGCCTAGACGAATCACAGACGCCCTCACCATGAGGCGTCCTGTGACGTCACTGGGACGGGGAGGCCTAAGAGTCTGGCGCCATACCTCACATGGTGGGGGAGGCGACGCCCTCTGTCCCCTCACCTCTAAAACCGTTGGCGAGTCAAGTACCCACCTACACCTCACTTCTCAAATCTCATTTTCCCAGAAAACAGACTAAATTCTGTAAATCACTCTACAGAGCAGTCACAGACTACTGGCTAGTCTTAAACGATGGTCCTTAGCATAAGCTTTCATCCAACACCACACAAGTGCATGTAGTTTGAAAACTTCTTGTCTAGAGTCCCTAGAGCGACTCTAGCCTAATCTAGAAAACTAGAAAAACTAGCTGAGGGAATTTTCATTCCCTCACACTGAAAGCCGAGTGGACCTTTGTGAACACATTCATGGCCTGACTCGATGGCGTGGCTGAGGACACTGCGGATAGCCTGCCATCGCCTCCTACCGAGAGTAGTGAGGAGGTGGAGAACACTGTTGAATAAGGGGGTATTACTTGGGTTTTGGAAAAGTTGTTCAATGTCAACCAATATTTTATCACTAGTTGTATATGAAAAGCGCTGCAATTGTTCCACGTTTCAGTACTGCAGCGTAAATAGAAAGGGAGAAATATATATTTTTTTTTTTCAACGAATTTTACACATTTTCAAGTTTATATAAAACAACACACCTTTCAGATATAATCATTCTGTGACACTTTTCTGACACATTAGCATATAATAAAGGTTCGTAAGTTATGGAGTTTCCAAAACATCTTTAGTTTTCCTAATACAAATAGTCAAAGTTCCCCCCAAAAAATTATGCAAATATGTCATGTTTATTGCTATTATAAAATCAATAAATGAACTTAGGAAAAAACGAGAACTTGGGGGTTTAGAGACATACACCTTACATATAAGGTGTAAGTTTCATGTAAATTGAATAAAAAATGTAAACGTTATTCAAACGTTTATGTTAGTTGAAAATACATAAGAAAAATTAAAGTCTAAGGTGCTGCCATCTGTGGCTGAGGTTGACATTAACCAGTTTTCTCCAAAATTGGCACCCTTACAGATAGGCTTATGTGCAGTCAGGTGTATAAGTTTCATGCAAATCGTCCGATAAAAAAGCAAACAAACAAAAATTGAAAAAAAATTAACTAAAATTTTTTTCTAATAAAACTAATTATAATATTTTTTTAATGTATGCTATTGTGATAGCAAAGAGTCATAGATATGATTTCAGTTGACACTTGTGTTTGATATTCGTTTTTGACCATTTTGGAATAATTTTGACACCTACTGTTCAAACCGCGTACCCCTAAGAAAAAAGAGAAAAGATGCAGATTGGAACGGGAACGTCGTTCCCTATATAGGCGAAGAAAACAAATCGCGGAACAACTTGAGAGTCGCACCCTATCTCAAGAACGGCGAAGAAGGTTAGGTAGAGAAATAGAAACAATTGAACTCAAGCTACAAGAATCATACAAAATCCAGGAGAGGCAAAGAGAGCAAAAGGCCATCAGTGAAATAGAGAGAAATCCGAAATATTTTTCTCTTATGCAAAATCAAGATAAAAAACCACATCTAGTATCGGGCCCCTGCGAAAGGGAGATGGAACTTTCACCGATGACAACAAAGAAATGAGCGAACTACTGAGGAAGCAGTACGACTCTGTTTTCAGCGAGCCATTAAACGCACTAAAGATTGATAACCCAAATGAATTTTTCATGGATATGATACCAACATCAAATCATATATCAGACGTCACCCTATCCCCACTGGATTTTGAAGAAGCCATAAACAGTATGCCTATGCACTCTGCACCAGGCCCGGATTCTTGGAACTCCATATTCATCAAGAACTGTAAAAAAACCACTATCGCAGGCCCTCCACATTCTGTGGAGACAAAGCCTAGATACTGGCGTTATTCCTGACATACTAAAAACAGCAGAGATAGCACCACTTCATAAAGGAGGAAATAAGGCAGAGGCAAAAAATTACAGACCGATAGCACTAACATCGCACATCATAAAAATTTTTGAGAGAGTGCTAAGAAGTAAGATCACAAAATACATGGAATCACAGCATCTCCATAACCCCGGACAACATGGTTTCAGAACAGGGCGCTCTTGCCTGTCGCAGTTGCTGGACCACTATGATATGGCATTAGATGCTATGGAAGACAAACAAAACGCTGATGTAATTTACACAGATTTCGCAAAAGCTTTTGATAAATGTGACCATGGTGTTATTGCACATAAAATGCGTTCAAAAGGAATTACCGGAAAATAGGCAGATGGATCTACAATTTCCTGACCAACAGAACCCAATGTGTAATAGTCAACAAAATAAAATCCAGCCCATCAACCGTGAAGAGCTCAGTCCCCAGGGTACTGTGCTTGCTCCAGTACTTTTTCTCATCCTCATATCGGACATAGACAAGAACACAACCTATAGCACTGTATCATCCTTTGCAGATGACACTAGGATCTTCATGAGAGTAGGCAACATAGAGGACACGGCAAACCTCCAGTCAGATGTAGATCAGGTCTTTCTATGGGCTACAGAAAATAATATGGTGTTTAACGAAGATAAGTTCCAGCTCATGCGCTATGGAAAAAATGAAAATATAAAAACGGAAACCACGTACAAAACTCAGGCAAATCATAACATAGAACGAAAAGGCAATGTAAAGGATCTGGGTGTACTCATGTCGGAAGACCTTACCTTTAAAGAACACAATAAAGTAGCCGTCACAACTGCAAGAAAAATGACAGGTTGGATAACAAGAACTTTTCACACTAGAGATGCTATACCGATGATGACACTTTTCAAAACGCTTGTGCTCTCTAGAGTGGAGTACTGCTGCACAATGACAGCCCCTTTCAAAGCTGGAGAAATTGCTGACCTGGAGAGCGTGCAGAGATCCTTTACTGCTAGAATCCACTCGGTAAAACATCTAAACTATTGGGACCGACTAAAGAGCCTAAATCTGTACTCCCTTGAGCGCAGGCGGGAGAGATACATAATAATTTACACGTGGAAAATATTAGAGGGGCTGGTCCCAAACCTGCACACAGAAATAACATCACATGAGACCAGAAGACATGGCAGGATGTGCAGAATACCCCCGTTGAAAAGCGGAGGTGCAACTGGTACTCTGAGAGAGAACTCTATTAACATCAGAGGCCCGAGACTGTTCAACACGCTGCCGCTACACATAAGGGGCATAACTGGCAAACACCTCACAGTGTTCAAGAGAGAACTGGATAAGCACCTCCAAAGGATACCTGATCAACCAGGCTGTGACTCATACGTCAGGCTGCGAGCAGCCGCGTCCAACAGCCTGGTTGATCAGTCCAGCAACCAGGAGGCCTGGTCGACGACCGGGCCGCGGGGACGCTAAGCCCCGGAAGCACCTCAAGGTAACCTCAAGGTAAGGTACTTCAATATTTTTTTTATGCTACGATGCTGAGACTTGGGCCAGATGAAACTCTTTTCATGTACAACTCGTCAAAAAGTTTGATTGAAATCGAACCAGTTTTCATTTATTGCATATTTTGGGCAAATTGGGAAGTAATGCCCCTTAAAGCACCTCTAAGGCCTATTGTCATGGGAGGAACCATTTTCTCATGTGGTAATGAACTGTGTTGGTCCATTACCTAGAACTAAGTCTGGTAATATTTACCTAATCACGATGATGTACTCACCTAGTTGTACTCACCTAGTTGTGCTTGCGGGGGTTGAGCTCTGGCTCTTTGGTCTCGCCTCTCAACCATCAATCAACAGGTGTACAGTTTCCTGAGCCTAATGGGCTCTATCATATCTACACTTGAAACTGTGTATGGAGTCAGCCTCCACCACATCGCTTCCTAATGCATTCCATTTGTCAACCACTCTGACACTAAAAAAGTTCTTTCTAATATCTCTGTGGCTCATTTGGGCACTCAGTTTCCACCTGTGTCCCCTAGTGCGTGTGCCCCTTGTGTTAAACAGCCTGTCTTTATCAACCCTGTCGATTCCCCTGAGAATCTTGAATGTGGTGATCATGTCCCCCTAACTCTTCTGTCTTCCAACGAAGTGAGGTTTATTCCTGCAGTCGCTCCTCGTAGCTCATACCTCTCAGCTCGGGTACTAGTCTGGTGGCAAACCTTTGAACCTTTTCCAGTTTAGTCTTATGCTTGACTAGATAGGGACTCCATGCTGGAGCCGCATACTCCAGGATTGGTCTGACATATGTGGTATATAATGTTCTGAAAGATTCCTTACACAAGTTTCTAAAGGCCGTTCTTATGTTAGCCAACCTGGCATATGCTGCTGATGTTATCCTCTTGATATGAGCTTCAGGGGACAGGTCTGGCGTGATATCAACCCCCAGGTCTTTCTCTCTCTCTGACTCTTGAAGTATTTCATCTCCCAAATGATACCTTGTATCTGGTCTCCTGCTTCCTACCCCTATCTTCATTACATTACATTTGCTTGGGTTAAACTCTAACAGCCATTTGTTCGACCATTCCTGCAGCTTGTCCAGGTCTTCTTGAAGTCTCAAGCTGTCCTCCTCTGTCTTAATCCTTCTCATAATTTTGGCGTCGTCAGCAAACATTGAGAGGAATGAGTCTATACCCTCCGGGAGATCATTTACGTATATCAGAAACAGGATAGGTCCAAGTACAGAGCCCTGTGGGACTCCACTGGTGACTTCACGCCAGTCTGTGTATCGCGACCCGTTACCCAGAGGCTTTTGCTGTAAGGAACATCCGAGCAAAGACTGTTGTTGCTCATATGTTGCAATATTTTTCTACTTTTGGACTGCCTCGGGTCGTGCAAACTGACAATGGTACTAACTTTAAGTCTGATATTTTTGAACAATTCTATAAGGACAATGGAATAACTTATAAGGTTTCCAGCCCATACCATCCACAGAGTCATGTTACAAAGTTCACTGGGTTGCTCTCCTTTTGAGTTAGTCTTTGGCCATAAAGTTCGTGGACCCTTGCAAATGTTACAGGAGAATCTGTTAGGGAACGTAACGTTGTCCGAAGGTTCGGCTTTCTTTGCACAACACCACCAGAGACTCAAGGACTGCACTAAAGTATTTTGGGAAGGCCCAAGAAAATATGAAAGAACAAAATGATGCCAAGGCTAAGTTGCGGGTATTTCAGCCTGGTGACCCTGTCCTGGTATTAAAGCCTCGACTAGGGAACACTATGTCCCACAAGTACGAATTAAGGCCCCTATATTGTGACAAAAAAGGCTGGGGACCTCACGTACAAAGTAAGGCACTCTGACAAGCGTAACCAGGTAATGCTCCTACACTTGAACCAGCTGAAGAAGTTCCAGGGCCCCAGGCCCATCGCACTAACCAATGTTTCCTTTTCCATTGATGGAGGGGATGATTGTTCTGGGGACCCAACTAATCTCATTCTCAATAATTCTAGTTCTGTGAATGCTGTGGAGGAGGGACTGTCCCATTTGCAGATGGCCAAACGTGAAGAGGTGCAGTCGTTGCTTGACAAATTCTCCAGTCTGTTCAGGGAGGTCCCGACCCAGACTGATGCCATTTACCATGATGTCAAGTTGATGGACTACACCCCCATTCGCCTTCAACCCTATCGGATGAGTCCGGAAAAGAAGGCCATCGTACGGAAAGAGGTCGACTTCCTGCTCCAGCATGGCTTCATTCGGCCGAGCCAGGGCTCTTGGTGCTCACCCTGCCTTTTGGTCCCCAAACCAGACAGCTCCTGGCGATTATGCACCGACTATCGGCAGCTCAACAAGGTGACCATTGTGGATGCCTATCCGCTGCCCCTCCTCGAAGACTGCATCGACGAGATCGGAAACGCCACGTACGTCTCGAAATTCGACCTCTCAAGGGGTTATCATCAGATCCCGCTCACTGAACGTGCCAAACAACTAACTGCGTTCGTAACACCCGATGGTGTCTTTGAGTATTAAATGTTACCGTTCGGCTTGCGTAATGCCCCTGCCACGTTCCAGAGGCTAATGAACTCTCTGCTCGCTAATGTGCCAAATTGTCGGGCGTATTTAGATGACATTGTGCTTTTTTATAGTAATTGGACTCACCACATAGCTAGGTTATGCCAGTTGTTCACAGTTTTGAAAAATGCAAATCTAACCTTAAATGCAAAAAAGTGTCATTTTGGCCAAGGCACAGCGACGTACTTCGGTTATGAAGTAGGCCAAGGAAAAGTGTTACCTCGGCAAGATAAAATCAGTGCCATTCTGGAGTATCCAGTGCTCCGGTCTAAGAAGGACATTCAAAGATTTATCGTTATGTGTGCATACTATCGACGCTTTTGTCAGAACTCTTCCAGTGTTGCCACTCCTCTCACAGACTTGTTGCGGAAGGCCGTTAAATTTAAGTGGCCATCAGACTGCGCAGAGACGTTTAAAAATTTGAAAGTGATCTTAGCTTCCGCCCCAGTGCTCGCTAGTCCAAGGTTCGACCGACCGTTTAAAATTCATGTTGACGCATCTGACTCGGGTGCTGGTGCAGTGTTGTTGCAAACTGCGGATGATCAAGTGGACCACCCAGTATACTATTACTCTGTGAAATTTGAAAAGGCGCAACGCAATTATTCAGTGGTAGAAAAAGAGACATTGGTGCTAGTGTTAACATGTAAAAAGTTTGAAGTATACCTCACAGGAAATATAGTGGAAGTGTACATGGACCATAACCCACTAGTGTTCTTAAACCAGATGAAGGCAAAAAATAAACGCATCCTCAGGTGGGCATTGTACCTACAAGACTTGACTCTTTCCATTACCCACCTTCCGGGCTGGCTCAACGTGATAACCAACGCTCTGTCCTGGTTACCTGAGTAACATTCATCTGAGCCACAGGAAGCCATATATCAACTGTCAAGCTTTAGTTATTTTTTTGGTTCTCCTGTGACATTAAATATTCCATGTCAAATTTATTACTTCCCCATTTTTTTTTTGTTTTTTGTTTTTTGTATGTGCTTTTTCTTTCAGAAAAATTATTTTTGTTTGCTTTTTCTTTCAGATAATTATTTTGTACTTTTTCTTGCAGAGAAATTTTTGTTTTTGATTGATTTTCTTTTATGGCATAGATTTTCCTTTTATTCTCTGTATACTCTTACAAAAAAAAATATGACTACTATTCTAGTAGCCACATTTTTCTCCGAAGGGGGAGGAGCGTTATGACCCTGGGTTCCTCAGTGGAAACCAGAGGTCAAATTAAGCTCTAAATAATTTAGCTTACATTATTTGGTACGCTTGTCGATGCGCCGTTTCCTATCTTCCTTGCCAGACGTAAGACGAATCTTGTTTCTCACAGAGCATTCAGACTCTTGTGCTTGTTGTGGATTAAGTATAACAGTGTAGTAATTATTAACTATCCTTAGAATGAATAAAGTAAACAATATTGTACGTCGGTGACGATTTGTAATGTTTACAAGCTGCACGATCAGCGGTTGTCTCCCCGGCAACAACTGGAGAGAGCTCAGACTGGAGGCTCCTGCGTCCTTCTATAAACTGCTGCGGTTGAGTCCACACCTCTCCTGTGTTGCTCTGTATCCCTCTCCTCTTCCTCCTCCTCTTTCCTTACCTTATCCTGTGTCTAGTTTACCAAGCTAAGTACCATTCTGCATGTTCGTTTTCTGGCATAAGTGTGTAGAAATGTGTATAGGCTATGCTAGGGTTTATATTGCCAAGTTACTCTAAGGGGTCTCAGTGGAACCACATGTGCTCAAGTGGTACCACTAAGCTACCTAGAGTCCTTGCTAGTGTCCCTTGCCTAGTAGACTTTACCCTAGCTTATTCTAATTGTAAAACCTTGTATCCTATGTGGACCAAGGCTTTTAACGCAAGATAGTGTGGTAAAGTAATTATTGTTATTGTATTTAATGTATATGGGGGGTGGTCAAACCTTCACTGACGCACTGATGGTGGAAGTGCTGATAATCAAAATAGAGATTATAAATGTAGTTATTGTCCTTGTATATAAGTCACCGGAGGCAAACCCTCAGCAGTTTAAAGACCAACTAATGAAAGTAGAACACTGCTTGGAAAACCTCACAAATCCAGCTCCGAACATCATTCTGCTTGGGGACTTCAACCTACGGCACCTGAAATGGAAGCACCTGGCTAATACAGTAATATCAGAAAGAATACCAGGAAGTAGCCTAAATGAACAGGCACATGCAAATGACCTGCTACGGATGTGCGACAGGTTTGCCTTAAACCAGCAAATAGTAGAACCAACCAGGAAGGAGAACACGCTGGACCTCATTTTCACTAATAATGATGAATTGATCAGGAACATAATGATTACAAATACCTGTTACTCAGATCACAACTTAATTGAAGTTATGACAACCATGGGGAATAGACCTTCAAAACCAGTCCAGATTCCCGGTGGAGGAGATTTCAGCAAATTCAACTTCAATAATAAACAGATAAACTGGGAGCAAATAAACCAGGACTTCACAGAAATAAACTGGGAAGAACAGCTAGAAAATGCGAACCTGAACCAGTGCCTGGAAAAAATAAGCTCAGTAGCACTAGAAATATGTACAAACCGCATCCCCCTAAGAAAAAAGAGGAAGAGATGCAGATTGGAACGAGAACGTCGTTCCTATATAGGCGAAGAAAACGAATCGCGGAACAACTTGAGAGTCGCACCCTATCTCAGGAACGGCGAAGAAGGTTAGGTAGCGAAATAGGAAAAATTGAACTCAAGCTACAAGAATCATACAAAACCAGGAGAGGCAAAGAGAGCAAAAGGCCATCAGTGAAATAGAGAGAAACCCGAAATATTTTTTCTCCTATGCAAAATCAAGATCAAAAACCACATCTAGTATCGGGCCCTGCGAAAGGAAGATGGAACTTTCACCGATGACAACAAAGAAATGAGCGAGCTACTGAGGAAGCAATACGACTCTGTTTCAGCGAGCCATTAAACGCACTAAAGATCGATAACCCAAATGAATTTTTCATGGATATGATACCAACATCAAATCATATATCAGACGTCACCCTATCCCCACTGGATTTGAAGAAGCCATAAACAGTATGCCTATGCACTCCGCACCAGGCCCGGATTCTTGGAACTCCATATTCATCAAGAACTGTAAAAAACCACTATCGCAGGCCCTCCACATTCTGTGGAGACAAAGCCTAGATACTGGCGTTATTCCTGATATACTAAAAACAGCAGAGATAGCACCACTTCATAAAGGAGGAAATAAGGCAGAGGCAAAAATTACAGACCGATAGCACTAACATCGCACATCATTAAAATTTTTGAGAGAGTGCTAAGAAGTAAGCTCACAAAATACATGGAAGCACAGCATCTCCATAACCCCCGACAACATGGTTTCAGAACAGGGCGCTCTTGCCTGTCGCAGTTGCTGGACCACTATGATATGGCATTAGATGCTATGGAAGACAAACAAAACGCTGATGTAATTTACACAGATTTCGCAAAAGCTTTTGATAAATGTGACCATGGTGTTATTGCACATAAAATGCGCTCAAAAGGAATTACCGGAAAAATAGGCAGATGGATCTACAATTTCCTGACCAACAGAACCCAATGTGTAATAGTCAACAAAATAAAATCCAGCCCATCAACCGTTAAGAGCTCAGTCCCTCAGGGTACTGTGCTTGCTCCAGTACTTTTTCTCATCCTCATATCGGACATAGACAAGAACACAACCTATAGCACTGTATCATCCTTTGCAGATGACACCAGGATCTTCATGAGAGTAGGCAACATAGAGGACACGGCAAACCTCCAGTCAGATGTAGATCAGGTCTTTCTATGGGCTACAGAAAATAATATGGTGTTTAACGAAGATAAGTTCCAGCTCATGCGCTATGGAAAAAATGAAAATATAAAACGGAAACCACGTACAAAACTCAGACAAATCATAACATAGCACGAAAAGGCAATGTAAAGGATTTGGGTGTACTCATGTCGGAAGACCTTACCTTTAAAGAACACAATAAAGTGGCCGTCACAACTGCACGAAAAATGACAGGTTGGATAACAAGAACTTTTCACACTAGAGATGCTATACCGATGATGATACTTTTCAAAACGCTTGTGCTCTCTAGAGTGGAGTACTGCTGCACAATGACAGCCCTTTCAAAGCTGGAGAAATTGCTGACCTGGAGAGCGTGCAGAGATCCTTTACTGCTAGAATCCACTCAGTAAAACATCTAAACTATTGGGACCGACTAAAGAGCCTAAATCTGTATACTCCCTTGAGCGCAGGCGGGAGAGATACATAATAATTTACACATGGAAAATATTAGAGGGGCTGGTCCCAAACCTGCACACAGAAATAACATCACATGAGACCAGAAGACATGGCAGGATGTGCAGAATACCCCCGTTGAAAAACAGAGGTGCAACTGGTACTCTGAGAGAGAACTCTATCAACATCAGGGGCCCGAGACTGTTCAACACGCTCCCGCTACACATAAGGGGCATAACTGGCAAACCCCTCACAGTGTTCAAGAGAGAACTGGATAAGGACCTCCAAAGGATACCTGATCAACCAGGCTGTGACTCATACGTCAGGCTGCGAGCAGCCGCGTCCAACAGCCTGGTTGATCAGTCCAGCAACCAGGAGGCCTGGTCGATGACCGGGCCGCGGGGACGCTAAGCCCCGGAAGCACCTCAAGGTAACCTCCAGGTCGTGTCCTGGGAGACCTCCAGGTTGTGTCCTGGAAGACCTCCAGGTCGTGTCCTGGGAGACCTCCAGGTCGTGTCCTGGGAGACCTCCAGGTCGTGTCCTGGGAGACCTCCAGGTTGTGTCCTGGAAGACCTCCAGGTCGTGTCCTGGGAGACCTCCAGGTCGTGTCCTGGGAGACCTGCAGGTCGTGTCCTGGAAGACCTCCAGGTCGTGTCCTGGGAGACCTCCAGGTCGTGTCCTGGGAGACCTGCAGGTCGTGTCCTGGAAGACCTCCAGGTCGTGTCCTGGGAGACCTGCAGGTCGTGTCCTGGGAGACCTCCAGGTCGTGTCCTGGGAGACCTCCAGGTCGTGTCCTGGGAGACCTCCAGGTCGTGTCCTGGGAGACCTCCAGGTCGTGTCCTGGGAGACCTCCAGGTTGTGTCCTGGGAGACCTCCAGGTCGTGTCCTGGGAGACCTCCAGGTCGTGTCCTGGGAGACCTCAGGTCGTTTCACTGGTACCTTACCTACTTGAGGATACCTTGAGGTGCTTCCGGGGCTTATCGTCCCCGCGGGCCCGGTCATCGACCAGGCCTCTGGTTACTGGACTGATCAACCAGGCTGTTGGACGCGGCTGCTCGCAGCCTGACGTATGAGTCACAGCCTGGTTGATCAGGTATCCTTTGGAGGTGCTTATCCAGTCTCTCTTGAACACTGTGAGGGTTTGCCAGTTATGTCCCTTATGTAGTGTATGTTAGGGCTCACTATACACCTTGTATACATATGGTGTATGCATACATGCGCTGACATTATATACATACACAAGTGTGTATGGAATCCTCAATCTCGTCTCATCACAATCGACTTGATACTGGTCCAGGACGGACCGAAACGTCGTCGTCTCTTCAATTTCTAGTGTGTGTTGGCCAACATAATGTATAATGTCAACCCAAGTCTGTTATTTTGAAACAATGCTGTCTGTCGACCAAATTGTATTTTTGCTGTTTTTCTGCCATGTTCCCCTCTTTTTTATTTTTATATTTTTCTCAACTCATTTTATACTTTAATCTCATTAGTATTAAGTTTTAGTCTTTAGTGTTTTTCCTGCCCGAAACACTTTGCGTAATAGTGGCTTTAGGCATTGTATGTACTAGCTCTATCTATAAACTCATCAACATTTGTATCACCCTTGTATGTATGCACTTTATCTGAATAAACATTTGATTTTTTTTGAATTATGAACATTTTTCAGCCACGTTATTGTAACTTTACATCTGCATATACTTGTTACAATAGAAAACAAAGGGTCCTGCTAAATGGGAATGAATCTGACTGGGAAAATGTACTAAGTGGGTCCCACAGGGGTCCATTTTGGGGTCAACCCTTTTTGTCATATACATTAATGACATAAATTAGAATATTACAAACCACATCATTAAATTTGCAGATGACACTAAGATCTATTATAAAGCAGGAAGTGAAAGTGATATTGAGACCTTACAAAGAGATCTACATGAACTCCACAAATGGTCAGATGACTGACAAATGCTCTTTAATGTCGATAAATGAAAGACCTTGCCTGTAGGGCATAACATTCCACGTCACAACTACCAAATTACCAGCACTACCTTACAACAGATAGATTATTTATTTATTTATTTATTTATTTATTTATTTATACATATACAAGAAGGTACATTGTGAATGTGGGGATACATAACTTGGTAATTACAATCTTGTAAAGCCACTAGCACGCGCAGCGTTTCGGGCAGGTCCTTAATCTAAAAAAAAAATTAAGTAGGTAAATACTTGCAAAATTTATAAAAAAAATGAAAAGAGTTACATGGCAAGAAAAAAAAAGATGAGAGAAAATTGTAGGTACAGTATATTAAAGCACTTAGGTAGCTAAGATTGATTGCAATGACACTTTGAATGGTAGTTGACAAAAATTGGTAGGCACAATACAGCATATGGCTAGCACATAAAAGAAGACAGCAACGAACACAATGATAAGGTTGTTTGGGTTAAATACATAAAAATTAGGAGATTGGGTAACACTAGGTACAGAGCAAATTAAAGCTCAGTGTAGTAAACTAAGAAAATGAAATTAGGTACTTTTTGGTTTTGCTTTTAAATAAGGCAAAAGTTTTACAGTTTTTCAATTCACTAGGGAGTGAGTTCCATAGACTAGGTCCCTTAATTTGCATAGTGTTTACACAGGTTATTTTTATTTTATTTTTATTTTATTTATTCATATACAAGAAGGTACATTGGGAATGTGAGAATATATAATATGGTAATTACAATCTTGTAAAGCCACTAGTACGCACAGCGTTTCGGGCAGGTCCTTAATCTAAGAAAATGTTTAGGAGGTAAATACTAGCAAAAATTATAAAAAAGAAATGATAACAGTTACATGGCAAGAAAAGAAAAAAGAAAAAAAAGATGAGAGAAAATTGTAGGTACAGTATAATAAAGCACTTAGGTAGCTAAGATTGATTGCAATGAAAGCTTGAATGGTAGTTGACAAAATTTGGTAGGCACAATACAGCAAATGGCTAGCAAATGGCTAGCACATAAAGGAAGACAGCAATGAACACAATGATAAGGTTGTTTGGGTTAAGTACATAAGAATTAGGAGATTGGGTAACACTAGATACAGAGCAAGAATGGGACCTTGGAGTCAGAATCCATCATTCACTAAAAGTTGCACAACAAGTGGGTGCAGCAGTAAAAAAAGCGAACCAAACCTTGAGAATAATCAAGCGTGCCTTTACCTTCAAGGAAATTAAAGTAGTCGTTCAATTGAATAAGTCTCTGGTGCGTCCCCACCTGGATTATTGCACACAGGCATTGAGACCTTATCTTCAGAAAGACATAGCTGCTCTGGAGAAGATGCAACACCGGGCAACAAAAATCATACCAGAGCTTAGTCATCTCTCGTATCAGGAAGGATTGAGGGCCACTGGCCAAACAACACAGCAAACCAGGCATGACAGGGCAAAGCTCATAGAAACATTTAAAATACTCAACAATTTGGACGATGTCGATCCGGACACTTTCTTCAAAAGGTCAGATGTAACAGGAACGAGGAGCAACGGGTTCAAGCTCAACAAGCCACAATGTTGGACAGAAAACAGGAGAGGCTTTTTCACCCGTATGGTCGTAAACCCGTGGAACAGCCTACCCGCCAAAGAGTAGGTAAGGTAAACGCCAAAACTCTACTGCGTTTTAAAATACAGATAGAAAAGATCACCCAGGCAAATGGGTTGGACCTTTGACAAGCCGCCAACTTCCTGTCCTCGTTGAGGCCACCAGTATTAGTGGCTCTCAGATTAATTAAAGGTGGGCAAAGATCAGTAACCAAAGAAAATGGGAAGAGGAACGTGGCGGGTAAGCGAGCGAGTGAGTGACGTCATCACAACAAAGGTTGCTATAGACATCTCCACGACTCGTGAAGTTCGCCTGTCTTAAAGACCTGTGTCCACAATACCCGCCAAATTGTCCCTCCCACAGTACTCTCAGGACACTATGGCAGTGTAAGTGTGTGGTGAGGCCACACCACTGAAGACATTGAGGATATACCACGAGGGAGAGACAAAACTGTGGTGAAGGTCACTGGCTCCACCTGACTTGTTCCTCGCACTCTCATCATCCTCCGTAAGTACTGGAGTACTTTCTGCTCCACCGTTGTCTTACACCCCAACATGCAATTGTTGGGGTGTGGAAATAGGCCTATGGCATTGTTGGGTAAATTATATGCCAATGTCATTGTTGGGGGGAATTATAAGCCTATAGCATTGTTGGGATGTGGACATTGGCTTACCTTGAGGATACCTTGAGGTGCTTCCGGGGCTTATCGTCCCCGCGGCCCGGTCATCGACCAGGCCTCCTGGTTGCTGGACTGATCAACCAGGCTGTTGGACGCGGCTGCTCGCAGCCTGACGTATGAGTCACAGCCTGGTTGATCAGGTATCCTTTGGAGGTGCTTATCCAGTTCTCTCTTGAACACTGTGAGGGGTTTGCCAGTTATGTCCCTTATGTGTAGTGGAAGCGTGTTGAACAGTCTCGGGCCTCTGATGTTGATAGAGTTCTCTCTCAGAGTACCAGTTGCACCTCTGCTTTTCAACGGGGGTATTCTGCACATCCTGCCATGTCTTCTGGTCTCATGTGATGTTATTTCTGTGTGCAGGTTTGGGACCAGCCCCTCTAATATTTTCCACGTGTAAATTATTATGTATCTCTCCCGCCTGCGCTCAAGGGAATACAGATTTAGGCTCTTAAGTCGGTCCCAATAGTTTAGATGTTTTACCGAGTGGATTCTAGCAGTAAAGGACCTCTGCACGCTCTCCAGGTCAGCAATTTCACCAGCAGTGAAAGGGGCTGTCATTGTGCAGCAGTACTCCACTCTAGAGAGCACAAGCGTTTTGAAAAGTGTCATCATCGGTATAGCATCTCTAGTGTGAAAAGTTCTTGTTATCCAACCTGTCATTTTTCTTGCAGTTGTGACGGCTACTTTATTGTGTTCTTTAAAGGTAAGGTCTTCCGACATGAGTACACCCAGATCCTTTACATTGCCTTTTCGTTCTATGTTATGATTTGCCTGAGTTTTGTACGTGGTTTCCGTTTTTATATTTTCATTTTTTCCATAGCGCATGAGCTGGAACTTGTCTTCGTTAAACACCATATTATTTTCTGTAGCCCATAGAAAGACCTGATCTACATCTGACTGGAGGTTCGCCGTGTCCTCTATGTTGCCTACTCTCATGAAGATCCTAGTGTCATCTGCAAAGGATGATACAGTGCTATAGGTTGTGCTCTTGTCTATGTCCGATATGAGGATGAGAAAAAGTACTGGAGCAAGCACAGTACCCTGGGGGACTGAGCTCTTAACGGTTGACGGGTTGGATTTTATTTTGTTGACTATTACACATTGGGTTCTGTTGGTCAGGAAATTGTAGATCCATCTGCCTACTTTTCCGGTAATTCCTTTTGAGCGCATTTTATGGGCAATAACACCATGGTCACATTTATCAAAAGCTTTTGCGAAATCTGTGTAAATTACATCAGCGTTTTGTTTGTCTTCCATAGCATCTAATGCCATATCATAGTGGTCCAGCAACTGCGACAGGCAAGAGCGCCCTGTTCTGAAACCATGTTGTCCGGGGTTATGGAGATGCTGTGATTCCATGTATTTTGTGATCTTACTTCTTAGCACTCTCTCAAAATTTTTTGAGAGAGTGGCTTATTTGGCTTTTTGGCTTATCGAATCATGATAATTTTTATAATAATAATAATAATAATAATAATAATAATAATAATAATGAGAAAATCCACTGGGACTGTGTAGTGTTGCAAACCCACAACCAAGGCATTGCCAGCCGCATACTCTACCACTGTACCACCACTGACTTCCTAAAAATCTTACAATCAGATTTCTAAAGATATTATAGGAAGTATTCTGATATCACAGGAAGTCCTGAAGCCAGTCCAAGTTTTACTTAAGACCCCTAAGCACTTAGGTGAAGGGGTTAAGTATGCTCTCTAACTAAGCTCTCTCATCTCATCTCAATGTATTTGTTATCATTTATCAATTCTGATAGAAATTACCTACTTAAAATTATCTGTTAGATCAAGGACCTGCCCGAAACGCTGCGCGTACTAGTGGCTTTTCAAGATTGTAAATACTGTCCTAGTCAATGTATTCTCACAAACCCAATGTACCTTCTTGTATATAAATAAATAAATAAATACATTAATAAATAAATAAATTGTAGTTGAACACTGTATGCCCATCTTCAGATACACAGAAAATCGCACTAAGGAGATATATATCAATGAATGATCCACTGGGGCTGTGAGGTGACGCAAACATTGCTGGTTCACATCGCCTCACAGCCCGAGTGAATTTTCTTATTGATGTATATCACGTTAGTGTGATTTTCTGTGTGTAAATAATAATAATAATATAATAATAATATTATTATTATTTATTCAAAAGATTGTGTGTACAAAGAACATAAGAGTAACAAATGAATAACTCCACAAGGGCCGTGACGAGGGTTCGAACCTACATCCGAGAAGATCCCAGACGCTCCTTACCACTTAACTGTGCCAACCGAGAATACTCGGTTTGATTTTTTCGTACCCATTCTAAATTTGTGCGTGGTGGTTGTGTACGAAATGGACTCTTAGGACCTCCAGTGAGAGGTAGCCATCTTGTAAAAATTCCCTGATGCCCTAGGGCTGCTGGTTGGGTTAGTACTGAGTGAGCAACCGTGAGTGGCGCATGTGCCTCTGGCTCCCAAACACCTGTCTGTAATATTGGTGAAGCTAGACGCAATAGGACCTAACACAAAGGTCAGATACAAGTGATACAGTACCTATGAGGACTGTACAGCGAGTGTATCCAGTAGTATCTCTGAGCGCCACCCTTGCCCACCTATGCTATCTCCAATTTATTTAGATGATGCATAGATGAATCGTTTTCTGCGTTCAGTGATGATGCATCTGATACCAGTAGTATAGATAAACAGTGTTAGTGGCTTCCATGGTGGTGTTTTCCATAGATATTTTCAAGAATAGCTGAATCTCTTCTTTACTGATGGACACTCTTTGAGGCTGGCTGAATCTCTTCCAGACTGACGGACACTCTTTGAGGTTGGCTGAATTTCTTCCTGTTTGGGACCTTACAAGGCGATCTTTTCATGACTACCTTACAATTGATCTTCCCTGTAATCTTTTCAAGACTACCTTACATTTTACAAGCTTGGCTACACACCACCTACAGGTACTACTGCCAAGGGTGTACATGAGTGCGTTATTTGCAAGCACACAGAACAAAGAAACAGGAAGCGAAAATCTATCTGTACCTGGTGCAATGAGAGCGAAGTCACACTGTGTACCCTGGACTACTTCGTTGATTATNTATATATAAGTAGCAAGCAATTATATATACATATATATACAGTACTGTATATGAATCTGGCAATAATTTAGCCTGATTCTGATATTTGTATATCTATATCTGGTATTTTTATAACCAAAACTTTGCTATAATGAGTGACTCCAGAATTTGTATTATAATGCGGAGTATTTCATCGAAGGCTTAATTACTAATATTTATTTATTTGTTTACAAATGCCTTATCTGACAATTTTATTATATAAAAGGATGTCTGCTTTTAAATTAGTGATTTACAAAATTTGATGTAAAGTCCTTAGTTTGAATATTGTTTAATTGATAAGTATATTTATGATCATTATTGGCCTGTATTTGAGGTGTAGGAGTAACTATATGGTTTTCATTTGTCGTTTAATTTCTTGTCTTGATGATGTGAATGATGTAATATTATTTATTTAGGCTCTATTATTAGTTCAGATTATTTATAGATTGAATAATGTGCAATAGGGCTCTTACTTAAACCTGTTAATTATTATATTATTACTTGACAATTGTCTCAACATTCCAATTTACTGTCCTCTTACTATAAGTGTTGTTTTAATTAGCACATAAATTCTTCACGTAATGTGGTTTATTTACCCCCATGACAATCCTTCAGTATTTGTAAAGGTATAATTCCCGGTTATTAAGGTAATTAGAGAAATAACAAACCCTGAATGTATGAACATTAAAAGCATTTCGGTATGTGCAAAATATTCTTGTTTTGCAAGAACACTGGCTTACATCTTATGAATTCAAACCACTTCAAATTTATTGATAGTTCTTTTCCACTGCCAGATTGACATGTCTATTGATGTCAGGTCCTGGAAGACCCTATGGTTGTAACAAGAGAGCAGTACATAATAGCATTATAACATGAACATCATAACAGCATGAACAAGCCACGTGGAGGATGAACAAACCACAGGCACCAGTCAGGCGGCGGCAGACAATGTAAAAGTTACACCTTGGTACCAGAAGCAGGAGGACAGGTCAGCGGTTACCAAGTCACGAAGAGGTCAGAGTTGATGCCGTCATGATAATCTTCAGGGATTAACCCCTAAACATCAAATGCAAACCCTCATGTTCAGCTGGGGAGCAAGAGTTCAAGGAAGAGACAGTATAGAGTGGGCACAGCCCAGGAGGACGGTGTGTGTGGACTCAGGGAGGGAACATCATCTCCAGGAGAACTGTGGAACAACATACGAGTAAGTACGGCTCTCTTGAACTAAAGCACCTCATTCAGTACTCTTGGCCTCTGGTAGGAATTAGTTAGGGAAGTGCCGATTTAATTATTTCTAATAAAGTCATATTATCAAGTGTTATTAATGTGTATTAATGGTTCCTTGTCTTAGTGATATTGGGCCTACCGTCCCTTGGACCTAGTGACCTAGTGTCCGTAATTATCCAATACTCCTCCCCCCCCCCCCCGTTCGTCCCGTGTTGAGTGTTTAGTATTGGGTGTGTCCCGCCTTATTCTTGTGTATTCTATAGTTCCCAAGTGGTCAGGATCCTTGTACCGTTCAATTGTCCCCTACACCTGTCCTGGTAGGTTATTCCATCTGCAAGACCTACAGATCTCACTCCGGTCCCCTGTCCGGTAACTCAGGGTGGTGGCAGGGTCACTCGGTAACTCATGCGATAGGTTGTGACTACGAATATCTCTATCTTTCTTTCTCACTCTCCCTCAGTGTCTCGCTCTCCCTCGCCCTCACTCGCTCTCGTTCTCCCTCCCTTGCTCTCGGTCTCGCGCTGCCTCACTCTTCCTCACTCTTCCTCACTCTCTCTCTCTCTCTCTCTCTCTCTCTCTCTCTCTCTCTCTCTCTCTCTCTCTCTCTCTCTCTCTCTCTCTCTCTCTTCTCTCTCTCTCTCTCCCTCTCTCTCCCTCTCTCTCTCTCCCTCTCTCCCCTCTCTCTCCCTCTCTCTCCCTCCCTCCCTCCCTCTCCTCTGTTTACTGGTTCACGTATTCGTATGACGGCCCGAGTGTTAACATCTTACATGATCGGCAGAGCATCCGTTATTACCATAGAAAGAGTGGAGATTGCACGGTTAGTTCAGTGGTAGTAGCGAGGTGCGCGGTCAAGATATTACAAAGCGAGATATTACAGTGCGAGTTATTACATGGTGCTGCTGCTATCCTGGGCATAACCATATGCAATGTAAAGTTGAGGTTGTCAATATTGTCTCAGGGCTCACTCCTGCTATACTTGTGTCCTATAGTTATCTGGAGATGATTTCGGGGCTTATCATCCCCCACGGCCCGATCCTCGACCAGGCCTCCTTTTTGTTACACAATCCCAAGGAAGCAGCCTGTAGCAGCTGTCTATCTCTCGGGTACATATTTACTGCTAGGTGAACAGACTCATCAGGATGAAAGAAACTCTGCCCATTTGTTTCTGTCTCCACCAAGGATCGAACCTGGAACCTCAGGACTACGAATCCGATGCGCTGTTCACTCAGATGTCAGGCCCCTTTGGTCAGGGGCCTGAAAGGTGCTCAGCAGTATTTGATTATGTGTGTGTGTATATGCATGGTTTCCACAAGCAATATCAACTGTGCAGATGAGTATGGAAATGTATGGTCAGAAATATATCAATTGACTAATTTGTATCATAATGCTGAACTCATGGGGTGGTAGGTGATTTTTAACACTGATTTTACCCGCTAAGATGTATACTTAAATTTGTTTAATGAATTCATAGATGCTGAAAATTTACATAATCCTGCTATTAATGATTTATTTACTATTAACTATAGCTTTATGTCATGAGATAGGAATGGAAGGTCTCATATTGATCATTTTCATATTGATGATATAACTGGTCACACCTTTAAGTATAAGGCTGTCAGTGATGACAACCTGTCCTGGTACCATCCTGTCATGGCCACCTCCAATATACCTCACTCACAAGTTGCTGCTGCCAAAGAAAACATAAACCTCCCTAGAATACATTTAAACGGAGGAAGGCCACTCTTGCTGACCTGGATAAGTTTAAATGCCTGCTTAACGAATACTCAATCACAAGTGATGCAATTGCTTGCAATATTATTCAGTGCAATTTGCATCAGAACAATCTCGAGGACTTTTTCACATCTGTCGTTTCAGTGCTAGATAGGGCAGGGGAAGAGAGTATCATATAACCAATAGAAGAAGTTGTATGCCTGGTTGGAATAATCATGTTAGGGAATTTCAAAATAGATCTACCTTTTGGTATGACCTACGGAAAGATGCAGGGTGCCCCAGACCATTTGACATGATCTACAGAAAGAAGCAGGGGGCCCCAGCTCAGGTGTGGCACCAGGGCTCAATATCATCAAGAAAGAGGATTAAGAAAGAGAAAGATAATATTGTGAGATCAAAAGTAGCCGATAATCTTTCAAGGAAAAAGTTTTATGATTTTTTGGGTAAAATTAGAAAAAAAGGTTCATGCAGAGGAGTAACAAACGTTATATAAGATGTCTCTGGGGCCCATTAATATAGGAAATGGTTTAAAATAAAAATCTAACATTGTAGAACACTGCGAGGTGCAGGACAGATGAGACTGAAACTGACCTAATTACAGCTGTATCTGAAACCTGCATGGACCCTGCCCCCCTAATGTTAAACACCTGCACACTGTAACTCCTGTAATGCCCCTAATGTTAAACACCTGCTCACAGTAACCCCTGTAATGACCCTAATGTTAAACACCTGCACACTGTAACCCCTGTAATGGCCCTAATGTTAAACACCTGCACACTGTAACCCCTGTAATGGCCCCTAATGTTAAACACCTGCACACAGTAACCCCTGTAATGGCCCCTAATGTTAAACACCTGCACACTGTAACCCCTGTAATGGCCCTAATGTTAAACATCTGCACACAGTAACCCCTGTAATGGCCCCTAATGTTAAACACCTGCACACAGTAACCCCTGTAATGGCCTTAATGTTAAACACCTGCACACTGTAACCCCTGTAATGGCCCTAATGTTAAACACCTGCACACTGTAACCCCTGTAATGGCCCTAATGTTAAACATCTGCACACAGTAACCCCTGTAATGGCCCTAATGTTAAACACCTGCACACAGTAACCCCTGTAATGGCCCCTAATGTTAAACACCTGCACACTGTAACACCTGTAATGCCCCTAATGTTAAACACCTGCACACAGTAACCACTGTAATGGTCCTAATGTTAAACACCTGCACACAGTAACCCCTGTAATGGCCCCTAATGTTAAACACCTGCACACAGTAACCCCTGTAATGGCCCCTAATGTTAAACACCTGCACACTGTAACCCCTGTAATGGTCCTAATGTTAAACACCTGCACACAGTAACCCCTGTAATGGCCCCTAATGTTAAACACCTGCACACAGTAACCCCTGTAATGGCCTTAATGTTAAACACCTGCACACTGTAACCCCTGTAATGGCTCTAATGTTAAACACCTGCACACAGTAACCCCTGTAATAGCCCTAATGTTAAACACCTGCACACAGTAACCCCTGTAATAGCCCTAATGTTAAACACCTGCACACAGTAACCACTGTAATGCTTGAGAAAACGTTGAAAGCTAAACAATAGGAATTATGATATTTTACATAATTAATATATAATAATTATATATATCATAATTATGATATATTATGATGTATTACTGTATTTTATTTATTATTTTTGTATACAAGGATTCTCACATTCTTGAACAGCCAATAGCACGCATATAGAGTTTTGGGTGAATGTCTGTGTGTCTTACAGGCACACTCTCCCATGGTACATCACCACCATGTGTCTTACAGGCACACTCTCCCATGGTACATCACCACCATGTGTCTTACAGGCACACTCTCCCATGGTACATCACCACCACGTGTCTTACAGGCACACTCTCCCATGGTACATCACCACCACGTGTCTTACAGGCACACTCTCCCATGGTACATCACCACTATGTGTCTTACAGGCACACTCTCCCATGGTACATCACCACCATGTGTCTTACAGGCACACTCTCCCATGGTACATCACCACTATGTGTCTTACAGGCACACTCTCCCATGGTACATCACCACCATGTGTCTTACTGGCCCACTCTTCCATGGTACATCCACCATGTGTCTTACTGGCCCACTCTTCCATGGTACATCACCACCATGTGTCTTACTGGCCCACTCTTCCATGGTACATCACCACCATGTGTCTTACAGGCACACTCTCCCATGGTACATCACCACCATGTGTCTTACAGGCACACTCTCCCATGGTACATCACCACCACGTGTCTTACAGGCACACTCTCCCATGGTACATCACCACCACGTGTCTTACAGGCACACTCTCCCATGGTACATCACCACTATGTGTCTTACAGGCACACTCTCCCATGGTACATCACCACCATGTGTCTTACAGGCACACTCTCCCATGGTACATCACCACTATGTGTCTTACAGGCACACTCTCCCATGGTACATCACCACCATGTGTCTTACTGGCCCACTCTTCCATGGTACATCACCACCATGTGTCTTACTGGCCCACTCTTCCATGGTACATCACCACCATGTGTCTTACTGGCCCACTCTTCCATGGTACATCACCACCATGTGTCTTACTGGCCCACTCTTCCATGGTACATCACCACCATGTGTCTTACTGGCCCACTCTCCCATGGTACAACACCACCATGTGTCTACAGGCACACTCTCCCATGGTACATCACCACTATGTGTCTTACAGGCACACTCTCCCATGGTACATCACCACCATGTGTCTTACAGGCACACTCTTCCATGGTACATCACCACCACGTGTCTTACAGGCACACTCTCCCATGGTACATCACCACTATGTGTCTTACAGGCACACTCTCCCATGGTACATCACCACCATGTGTCTTACAGGCACTCTCTCCCGTGGTACATCACCACCATGTGTCTTACAGGCACTCTCTCCCATGGTACATCACCACCATGTGTCTTACAGGCACACTCTCCCATGGTACATCACCACCATGTGTCTTACAGGCACACTCTCCCATGGTACATCACCACCATGTGTCTTACAGGCACACACTTCCATGGTACATCACCACCATGTGTCTTACAGGTACACTCCCATGGTACATCACCACCATGTGTCTTACAGGCACACTCTCCCATGGTACATCACCACCACGTGTCTTACAGGCACACTCTCCCATGGTACATCACCACCACGTGTCTTACAGGCACACTCTCCCATGGTACATCACCACCATGTGTCTTACAGGCACACTCTCCCATGGTACATCACCACCATGTGTCTTACAGGCACACACTACCATGGTACATCACCACCATGTGTCTTACAGGCACACTCTCCCATGGTACATCACCACCATGTGTCTTACAGGCACACTCTCCCATGGTACATCACCACCATGTGTCTTACAGGCACACTCTCCCATGGTACATCACCACCATGTGTCTTACAGGCACACTCTCCCATGGTACATCACCACCATGTGTCGTATTGTATCTCTCATTACCTTAATGACAAAACTAATTAGCACTATTGTGACTTTTCAAATCTTTTCCCTAATTACAGGTTACAAACGCAAAGCGTTTCGGGCAGGAAAACACTGAGACTTCCCACACACTGTTGGTCCTCACCAGTCATCTGAATGGTCACCAGTTTCCCACTTCCCACACACTGTTGGTCCTCACCAGTCATCTGATGGTCACCAGTTTCCCACTTCCCACACACTGTTGGTCCTCACCAGTCATCTGAATGGTCACCAGTTTCCCACTTCCCACACACTGTTGGTCCTCACCAGTCATCTGAATGGTCACCAGTTTCCCACTTCCCACACACTGTTGGTCCTCACCAGTCATCTGAATGGTCACCAGTTTCCCACTTCCCACACACTGGTGGTCCTCACCAGTCATCTGAATGGTCACCAGTTTCCCACTTCCCACACACTGGTGGTCCTCACCAGTCATCTGAATGGTCACCAGTTTCCCACTTCCCACACACTGGTGGTCCTCACCAGTCATCTGAATGGTCACCAGTTTCCCACTTCCCACACACTGGTGGTCCTCACCAGTCATCTGAATGGTCACCAGTTTCCCACTTCCCACACACTGTTGGTCCTCACCAGTCATCTGAATGGTCACCAGTTTCCCACTTCCCACACACTGTTGGTCCTCACCAGTCATCTGAATGGTCACCAGTTTCCCACTTCCCACACACTGTTGGTCCTCACCAGTCATCTGAATGGTCACCAGTTTCCCACTTCCCACACACTGTTGCACAGCCACGTATTGTGTCGGTCGTCTCCCAGGTCGTGTCCTGGGAGACCTCCAGGTCGTGTCCTGGGAGACCTCCAGGTCGTGTCCTGGGAGACCTCCAGGTCGTGTCCTGGGAGACCTCCAGGTCGTGTCCTGGGAGACCTCCAGGTCGAGTCCTGGGAGACCTCCAGGTCGTGTCCTGGGAGACCTCCAGGTCGTGTCCTTGGAGACTTCCAGGTCGTGTCCTGGGAGACCTCCAGGTTGTGTCCTGGGAGACCTCCAGGTCGTGTCCTGGGAGACCTCCAGGTTGTGTCCTGGGAGACCTTCAGGTCGTGTCCTGGGAGACCTCCAGGTCGTGTCCTGGAAGACCTCCAGGTCGTGTCCTGGAAGACCTCCAGGTCGTGTCCTGGAAGACCTCCAGGTTGTGTCCTGGGAGACCTCCAGGGCGTGTCCTGGGAGACCTCCAGTTTGTGTCCTGGGAGATCTTCAGGTCGTGTCCTGGGAGACCTCCACGTTGTGTCCTGGGAGACCTCCACGTTGTGTCCTGGGAGACCTCCAGCTCGTGTCCTGGGAGACCTTCAGGTCGTGTCCTGGGAGACCTCCAGGTTGTGTCCTGGAAGACCTTCAGGTCGTGTCCTGGGAGACCTCCAGGTCGTGTCCTGGGAGACCTGCAGGTCGTGTCCTGGGAGACCTCCAGGTCGTGTCCTGGAAGACTTCCAGGACACGTTTCTGGGTTTGCAAGAACGACAGATTAATGTTAAAGAACATAACTACACTGATGAAAAACATTCCCGAGTCACAGAGATTATCATTCACAGACAAGCTACCAGTGATATATGCGGACTGGGAAAAGACAACATTGGTTAACGACCAAAACCCAGGAACAGATAGTTTAGAGAACCGCAGCAGTAATGTGGAGGAAGAGGGTATTGTAGTACATAATAGCAGCAATATTGCAGAGTCAGGTAATATAAACAATGAGAGCAACAGTGAGACAGAGTGCATAAATGAAGGAATTGGGACGAAAAGCGGAGATGGCTCCAATAAAGAGGTAGACAAGACAGACACAGATATAAATACCTTGAAAAACGCAAAACCGGAACACATTTGCAAATTCTACGCTAAAGGAATATGCAAATATGGAAAATTAGGAACAAAATGCCATTTTCTGCATCCTCGAAAATGCAGGAACATGTTGGCGAGGGGTACATGCCGTTTTGGAACAGGGTGTAGATACTTCCACCCCAAATTATGTCAATTTTCAATTAGGGACAAAAAATGCTACAATCTTCAGTGTCCGGAATTCCACGTGAGAGGTACACAACGTTATAGACGGGAAAATCAGTATGACACTACTGGCATTTTTTAGAGGAAGGCAGAAACAGAGCAGAAAATATAAGAGAGAGGAACAGTCAGATGGAACCACCACAGGATTACAGAGGGGAAGGGAGATACCCACAAGACTGGAATACACATTACCAACAAACACACAGGTACTACACCACACAACACTCGCCCCACTACCGAAACTGGACGAATCACTTCGAAAACAACACACCCTGGACGCAAACACAGTGGCCTCCTCACCGGAGCCTCAGATATTAACACCAAGTAAGGCATCCGGCACTTCCACTACCACGATAACATCATTTATATTTGCCAACATTCAAGGTATAAAAACACGCAAATCCAACAAAGTTCACTTTATAGATGGTCTCCTTCATGAGGCAAATGCAGTGTTTGCAGCCCTAACAGAAACCCACACAAAGGACTACCATGATGGTGAAATATGGATCTCAGAGTACAATCTTTTCAGATGTGATAGGAAACACCGGCTTCAGGGTGGGGTCAGCCTATACATCAAAGACACACTCATCTGTACTGAGCTGCTAAACACCTCAAATGATATGGTGGAAGTGCTGATAATCAAAATAGAGATTATAAATGTAGTTATTGTCCTTGTATATAAGTCACCGGAGGCAAACCCTCAGCAGTTTAAAGACCAACTAATGAAAGTAGAACACTGCTTGGAAAACCTCACAAATCCAGCTCCGAACATCATCCTGCTTGGGGACTTCAACCTACGGCACCTGAAATGGAAGCACCTGGCTAATACAGTAATATCAGAAAGAATACCAGGAAGTAGCCTTAATGAACAGGCACATGCAAATGACCTGCTACGGATGTGCGACAGGTTTGCCTTAAACCAGCAAATAGTAGAACCAACTAGGAAGGAGAACACGCTGGACCTCATTTTCACTAATAATGATGAATTGATCAGGAACATAATGATTACAAATACCTGTTACTCAGATCACAACTTAATTGAAGTTATGACAACCATGGGGAATAGACCTTCAAAACCAGTCCAGATTCCCGGTGGAGGAGATTTCAGCAAATTCAACTTCAATAATAAACAGATAAACTGGGAGCAAATAAACCAGGACTTCACAGAAATAAACTGGGAAGAACAGCTAGGAAATGCGAACCTGAACCAGTGCCTGGAAAAAATAAGCTCAGTAGCACTAGAAATATGTACAAACCGCATCCCCCTAAGAAAAAAGAGGAAGAGATGCAGATTGGAACGAGAACGTCGTTCCCTATATAGGCGAAGAAAACGAATCGCGGTACAACTTGAGAGTCGCACCCTATCTCAGGAACGGCGAAGAAGGTTAGGTAGCGAAATAGGAAAAATTGAACTCAAGCTACAAGAATCATACAAAACGCAGGAGAGGGAAAGAGAGCAAAAGGCCATCAGTGAAATAGAGAGAAACCCGAAATATTTTTTCTCCTATGCAAAATCAAGATCAAAAACCACATCTAGTATCGGGCCCCTGCGAAAGGAAGATGGAACTTTCACCGATGACAACAAAGAAATGAGCGAGCTACTGAGGAAGCAATACGACTCTGTCTTCAGCGAGCCATTAAACGCACTAAAGATCGATAACCCAAATGAATTTTTCATGGATATGATACCAACATCAAATCATATATCAGACGTCACCCTATCCCCACTGGATTTTGAAGAAGCCATAAACAGTATGCCTATGCACTCCGCACCAGGCCCGGATTCTTGGAACTCCATATTCATCAAGAACTGTAAAAAACCACTAAATAATAAATAAATAAATATGTTTATTCAGGAAAGGTACATACATAGAGAGATTTTACATAAGTGGACCGATTTATAGATAGAGCTAGTACATACAATGCCTAAAGCCACTATTACGCAATGCGTTTCGGGCAAGAAAACATTAATATCTAAAACTTAATACTAATTGAACAAAAAGAATAAAATGTTTTGAGAGCAGATACAAATAAAGGTACAAAAAAAAGGGGGGAACATGACTGAAAAGCAGCACAAATACAATATGTAGACAAACAGCGTTGAATAAAAAAAAAAAAAAAAATAAGACATGGGTTGACAATAGAGGGTAAGGTAGGTTACAGGGAGTTTATCAGGTAGTGTTTAGTTTTAATCTTAAACTGGTTGAGAGAGGTACAGTCTTTAACATGGTTGGGAAGGTCATTCCACATTCTGGGTCCCTTGATTTGTNAAAGGGAATTCTCTGAAAGAAAAAAACATACACAAAACAAAAACAAAAAAAACAAAAGGAAGTAAATAAATTGGACACGGAATATTTAATGTCACAGAGAACCTAAAAAAAAATAACTAAAGCATGACATTTGGTATGCTCTCCTGTGGCTCAGATGAATGTTACTCAGGCAAGCGGGACAGAGCGTCGGCTATCACGTTGAGCGGCCCGGTAGGTAGGTGGATAATAGATAGATTAAAGTCCTGTAGGTACAATGCCCACCTGAGGATGCGTTTATTTTTCTGATTCATGGAAAACTAATGGGTTATGGTCCGTGTACACTTCCACTATATTACCTGTGAGGTACACTTCGAACTTTTTGCAAGTTAGCACTAGCGCCAACGCCTCTTTTTCTATCACTGAATAATTGCGCTGCGCCTTGTCAAATTTCACAGAGTAATAATATACTGGGTGTTCCACTTTATCATCCCCAGTTTGCAACAACACTGCACCAGCACCCGAGTCAGACGCGTCAACTTGAATTTTAAACGGACGGTCGAACCTTGGACTAGCAAGCACTGGGGCGGAAGCTAAGATCAATTTCAAATTTTAAATGCCTCTGCACAGTCCGATGACCACTTAAATTAACGGCCTTCCGCAACAAATCTGTGAGAGGAGTGGCCACACTGGAAAAGTTCTGACAAAAGCGTCGGTAGTACGCACACATACCGATAAATCGTTGAATGTCCTTTTTAGACCTGAGCACTGGATAGTCCAGAATGGCACTGATTTTATCTTGCCGAGGTAACACTTTCCTTGGCCCACTTCAAACCGAGGTACGTCACTGTGCCTTGGCCAAAATGACACTTTTTAGCATTTAAGGTTAGATTTGCATGTTTCAACACTGTGAACAACTGGCGTACCTAGCTATGTGGTCAGCCCAATTAATATCAAAGAGCACAATATCATCTAAATACGCCCGACAATTTGGCACATTAGCGAGCAAAGAGTTCATTAGCCTCTGGAACGTGGCAGGGGCATTACGCAAGCCGAATGGTAACACTTGATACTCAAACACACCCTCGGGTGTCACAAACGCCGTTAGTTGTTTTAGCACGTTCAGTGAGCGGGATTTGATAGTACCCCCTCGAGAGATCGAATTTCGAGACATACGTGGCGTTCCCGATTTCGTCGATACAGTCCTCGAGACGTGGCAACGGATAGGCGTCCACTATGGTCACCTTGTTGAGCTGCCGGTAGTCGGTGCATAATCGCCAGGAGCCATCTGGTTTGGGACCAAAAGGCAGGGCGAGCACCAAGAGCCCTGGCTCGGCCTGATGAGGCCGTGCTGGAGCAAGAAGTCGACCTCCTTCCGTACGATGGCCTTCTTTTCCGGACTCATTCGATAAGGTTGAAGGCGAATGGGGGTGTAGTCCGTCAACTCGACATCATGGTCAATGGCATCAGTCTGGGTCGGGACCTCCCCGAACAGACTGGAGAATTCGTCAAGCAACGACTGCACCTCGTCACGTTGGGACATCTGCAAATGGGACAGTCCCTCCTCCACAGCATTCACAGAACTAGAATTATTGAGAATGAGATTAGTTGGGTCCCCAGAACAATCATCCCCTCCCTCACTGGAAATGGAAACATTGGTTAGTGCAATGGGCCTGGGGCCCTGGAACTTCTTCAGCCGATTCACGTGTACGAGCATTACCTGTTTACGCTTATCAGAGTGTCTCACTTTGTACGTGAGGTCCCCAGTCTTCTCTGTCACAATGTAGGGGCCCTCGTACTTGTGGGACATAGTGCTCCCCAGTCGAGGCTTTAGTACCAGGACAGGGTCACCGGGCTGAAATACCCGCAACTTAGCCTTGGCATCGTTCCGTTCTTTCATATTCTCTTGGGCCTTCCCAAGATACTTTAGTGCCGCAGCCTTGCAGTCCTTGAGTCTCTGGTGGTGTTGCGCAAAGAAAGCCGAACCTTCGGTTAACGTTACGTTCCCTAACAGATTCTCCTGTAACATTTGCAAGGGTCCACGAACTTTATGGCCAAAGACTAACTCAAAAGGAGAACAACCCAGTGAACTTTGCAACCCCTCCCTAGCAGCAAACAAAACATACGGCAAGTTCTCGTCCCAGAAGGTATGGGAACTCTCGCACGATGTCTTCAACATCTGCTTCAGAGTTAGATGGAACCGTTCAATGACCCCCTGACTCTGTGGATGGTATGGGCTGGAAACCTTATGAGTTATTCCATGGTCCTTACAAAATTGTTCAAAAATATCAGACTTAAAGTTAGTACCATTGTCAGTCTGCACAACCCGAGGCAGTCCAAAAGTGGAAAAAAATTGCAACATACGAGCAACAACAGTCTTTGCTCGGATGTTCCTTACAGCAAAAGCCTCTGGGTAACGAGTCGTGATACACATCATCGTAATTAGGTAAATATTACCAGACTTAGTTCTAGGTAATGGACCAACACAGTCCATTACCACATGAGAAAATGGTTCCTCCGGCACGACAATAGGCTTAAGAGGAGCTTTAGGTGGAGTCTGGTTTGGTTTCCCAACAAGTTGACAAGCAATACATGCATTACAAAATTTTGCCACATCGCTTTTCAGCTTGGGCCAGAAAAAATACTTGCAGATTTTGTGATAGGTAATATTAATGCCTTGATGTCCCCCCATAGGATCATCATGGGCAGCTGACAAAACTCTCTCCCTATAGCAGGTCGGCAACATAACCTGGTGGACTACCTCCCACTCATTTGACAAGGGAGCACTCTGAGGTCTCCATTTTCTCATCAAAATCCGATCATTGTAGTAGTACCCAGTTGCTGCGTCTACAATTTCCTCCCTAGAGACGGCTGTCTCGTGACAATCTGCAAGACTGGGGTCAGCTTTCTGTAACTCACTCAAGGAGGCGTCCAGGCCTTGGTCAGATGTCATTGGCCGAGGCTCAACAGTGTTTCCTCCACCTCCCCACTACTCTCGGTAGGCGGTGGTGGCAGGCTCTCCACAATGTCCTCGGCCCGTCATCGAGTCGGGCCATGAATGTGTCCGCAAGGTCCACTGGGCTTTCACCACTCGGAAGGTCCCTCGTGTCCTTGGGATTTACCACCTTGGCAAGCACAGGGCTGCCCTTACATTTAAGTCCCATAGACCTAGTCACCACGCACGCAGGGTACACAACATTATCCTCTGCGGCGGGTGGATCCAGGCAAACCTTTGGGGTAGGCAACATAACAGGCAGTCTGGAGTCCCCTACCTTTCCCCGGCTAAATCATTACCCAATATTACATCAACATTAGGGAAAGGTAGGTACGAAGTGACTCCGACTGTACAAATACCCTTGTGGAAATCAGATTCCAGGGTAACCTTACGGAGGGGTACTGCTCGAGTATCACTAGTGACACCCTCGACCAGTACCACCTCTCCAGTGTCGAGAGTGTTGGCACCTTGCAAAGCACTCTCTAAAATTAAAGTCTGGATGGCACCGGTGTCTCGGAAGATCACCACGTCCCTCCAGGAAGAACCCTCAGACAAAAGTAGTCTCCCTTTCGATAAGAATGGGGTAAGCAGGTCTAACCACTGTGGGTTGGAGGTCTTACTCCCTAACCCTTCAGAAGGCCTCAAGCCCTGTGTCACAACGAGAGCATTGGGTCTTTTTTCCGGGTACAGTTGCCAACAACGGCTAATATTGTGGGTTGAACTTTTACAGTGACCACAGAAACGTCGGGGAGAAGAGACATTACTAACCGAATTACCCTTCGGTTCACTCTTGAGTGTCGTGGGGCTAGACAATTTAACAGGGTTAGTTATGTCTGAAACAGAAGGTGCATTAGGTAAAGGTTTAGAATGAGCTGGTCTGGACTGGTTGTGGGTATAAGTTTTGCTACTCTGTGGGGTAAAATTATTTTTATTGGGCCTTTTGCCCGCCAACTGGTAGTTTTCTGCCATCTTGGCCAAATCCCCTATTTTAGAATTTAACTCTACCCTTCCTCTTAAGTACTGCTCAACAATTTCTGGCATACTATCTATAAATTGTTCCTTTAAGACTAGGTCTTTCAATGCCTCGTATGTTTCGGCTTTAGCCGAGCGAATCCATTTATCAAACAGCCTACTTTGATCAGTAGCGAATTCCGTGAACGGTTGGTTGTGTGTAGGCCTAAGGTTGCGATAAGCTTGGCGGTGAGCTTCAAGAGTAATTTCATACGCCCTCAAAATTCATTCCCTGACTTTATCATATTCAAAACACTCGTCGTCAGGCATATTAATAAAAATATCTTGGGCTTTACCCCTGAGTCTTCCCTGTAGGATTTTCACCCACTCTTCCTTTGGCCAGGTCATGGACAGGGCCAATCTCTGAAAATGGTTGAAAAACCTTTCAGGATCTGACTCTGAAAATTCAGGCAAGTTATGCTTCTTCTCATAATGCCTGGGGTTTGAATCCCCGGCAGGTGGAGGTCTAGGGGCAGTCGCTCTAATTCTAGCCTCCTCGGTTTTGAGTCTTTGCTCCTCTAATTTTATTTTTGCTAACTCTAGAGCTAACTCTCTCTCTGTATGAGCTGCACTTTCTGTTTGGCTAGGCTGGCATAAAGGAGTATCATCTGCCAATAGTCCATCATCGATACAATGTTGTACTATTTCATTCAACAAGGTCCACTTTTTATTTGCGGCATTTAATTCTAGACCAAATTCCTTGCCTAACAATACTAAATTAGACTTGGTAAGTTTCTTTATTTCCACCAATGAAGGCTCCTCTGCCAGTCTCTGCATTTCGGATGACATCACTAAAAATTTTAGCTCCTAGCCACAGAAAAAATTAAAAATTAAAATTGGAAAAAAAAAAAAATTTGCACGGCCCCTAACACAAGGCCACACTAACCTTAATCGTGAAGAGATCCAGCTGGGTGTCCAGTCAGTGCAATGAATGTCCTACGCCAGATGAGCTGGACCCTAGGCTAGCACACAACCGTTCTGCGGAAACAAGAATTTTTTAGTTTTGGCATTCAAAGATCTAATTTTTTACAATAATACAGTTCTTCCCGGACTGGCCAACCACTTGTTATAAAAGGTGGTGGGCTTGCTATGGGGGAACTGGTACTATTAAGGGGTAAGGGGTAAGTAGAATACAGAGGTATCAAATATGGGAGAACTAAAAGGCCCGGCCCCCAAAATAAATATCCACAGTAATAAATACTTGCTACTAAACCCGGTTAGTCTAGAGATAGATCATTGTACTCCCACACAGGAACAAGGGATACTCTGTTCAAACTTACTTATTTATTAACCCCTTAACAACCCCCATACACAATCACACCAATAACAATATAATACTAACTTTACCACACAATCTTACGTTAAAAGCCTTGGTCCACATAGACAGGATACAAGGCTTTACACTGAAACAAGCTAGGGTAAAGCTCTACTATTGAAACACTTGAAGTTAGAGTCAGCTTAGGGTAGGGGACCACGTGTTTACACTGGGACCCCCGTTAGCATAACAGGTGAGATAAACACTTAAAAACACTTACTACACCCCAGGTATACTACTCTACACATAGAACGATGGGTATGCCAGAAATATAACAAAAATGAGTTATGGAGTACTTAACCAAAATAAGACAGAAATAAAGAACTAAGAGGAAGGAGGAGCACGTCCTATCACCACAGTCAGCCAGCAGAGAAGAGCGAGGGAGTCTCTCCCTCATCCTCCGTGGGCTAATGCTGCCGGCAGACTCTTCAACTAATCATACCGGTGCCCGATACAAAGTTTACTCAGGTTTACTTTACAAATGATTAGACAGTATTAGTAAACATAGTGGGTGCCTATTTTATTATTTAATAATCAACCCCAAGCTCAATCTTTAAATACTCTTTGAGAAACAAGAATAGTCTTACGACTGGCAGGGAAGATACGACATATGCAGCTCGCGAAGCGTGTTTACTATATGGTAGTTTATTAAGCTCAAAATTTGACCTCTGGTTTCCATCTAAATGACCCAGGGTCATAACAGATCCGTAAAGAATTGGGTTGATAGTACCCGAAACAAAGACTCCGTGGTTTGCAGTCTCCGTGGTGTAGTGGTAAGACACTTGCCTGGCGTTCCGCGAGCGCTATGTCATGGGTTCGTATCCTGGCCGGGGAGGATTTACTAGGCGCAATTCCTTAACTGTAGCCTCTGTTTAACGCAACAGTAAAATGTGTACTTGGATGAAAGAAAGATTCTTTGCGGCAGGGGATCGTATTCCAGGGACCTGCCCGAAACGCTCCGCGTACTAGTGGCTGTACAAGAATGTAACAACTCTTGTATATATCTCAAAAAAAAAAAAAAAAAAAAAAAAAGACACTTATAAAAACCACTAAGGGCTGTGCTCGCATGTGGATTGTACCCTATCCACCGCTGCCCACTGGATGGGGGCAGTGTAACCTATCCACCGCTGTCCACTGGATGGGGACAGTGTAACCTATCCACCGCTGCCCACTGGTTGGGGACAGTGTAACCTATCCACCGCTGCCCACTGGATGGGGGCAGTGTCACCTATCCACCGCTGCCCACTGGATGGGGGCAGTGTAACCTATCCACCGCTGCCCACTGGACGGGGGCAGTGTAACCTATCCACCGCTGCCCACTGGATGGGGGCAGTGTCACCTATCCACCGCTGCCCACTGGATGGGGGCAGTGTAACCTATCCACCGCTGCCCACTGGACGGGGGCAGTGTAACCTATCCACCGCTGCCCACTGGATGGGGACAGTGTAACCTATCCACCGCTGCCCACTGGATGGGGACAGTGTAACCTATCCACCGCTGTCCACTGGATGGGGGCATTGTCACCTATCCACTGCTGCCCACTGGATGGGGGCAGTGTAACCTATCCACCGCTGCCCACTGGATGGGGGCAGTGTAACCTATCCACCGCTGCCCACTGGATGGGGGCAGTGTAACCTATCCACCGCTGCCCACTGGATGGGGGCAGTGTAACCTATCCACCGCTGCCCACTGGATGGGGACAGTGTAACCTATCCACCGCTGCCCACTGGATGGGGACAGTGTAACCTATCCACCGCTGCCCACTGGATGGGGACAGTGTAACCTATCCACCGCTGTCCACTGGATGGGGGCATTGTCACCTATCCACCGCTGCCCACTGGATGGGGGCAGTGTAACCTATCCACCGCTGCCCACTGGATGGGGGCAGTGTAACCTATCCACCGCTGCCCACTAGATGGGGGGGGGGCGGTGTGCAGGACAAACATCAATTGTGACACAAGCTCTCCACATATGTCAGTTGCTTAATTTAGAAACTGTCCTTGTGGTCGGCCTCGAGGCCATTATTGATGTGACGATGTGCATTGAATTTTGTAAGTAGCTCATCAAGATAGTAACTTGCGTAGCTAAATGAATTGTGGGGTTCAGTCCCTGAGCCCATTATGTGCCTCTGTAACCCTTTCCACCACCGCCTACCGGATGGGTATGGGGTGCATAATATATGAACTAAATTAACTGGCGTGTGGCGCGTCTGGTTGTGCTGAGGTGTATAACAATATGTCTCCCTCCTCCCTTGCGACTAGGGGTCGGAAAACCTGAATCACTTAATTTAATTAATGGTTATTCACTAATATATCGTAATATTAATAAGTGCTATGACATTGACTAAAATAATGGCAATGCTTCATAACTAAGGCAATAAGATAAGAGTCCCAGACTGAAGACTTCACCAGCCGCGACTCTTCAGGGAGGTGTTCTGAGCCGCCCATGTTGGTGGGTCCACTCTCTCAACTCCACACGGGAATTATTTACATTAGGCTGTGGATTATTTTCCGCGTAAAAAAGGCCCATCTCTAGTCTTGACCAAGATTGGTGGGAACGGTCAAAACATTAATACCTCGAGCACCATTGTGATGTGAGTGAACTCACTGTTATGTACAAGGCTGACATTCTCACAGTTCTGCACCTGCCTCAGCTTCGTGGATAACTGGTAGTTGGCGCCAATAACACATGGCTCTCAGCCTCATGCTGAAACTGCCTTTCTCATAAACATCACTCCATGAACGGTCATTCATTCCTAGGCTGGCTCGCATCTGAAACTTGTTTGCTCATCAGGTTGATTCACGGGAGATTAGTTCAACTGGTAACTTAAAGGCTCTGGCACACACTTGGCCACTAGATCATCCTGTTCCTTTTATGATTGTTACTTAGACTTAAATAAAGATCATTCATAATAAAAAAAAGAACCTAGGAGCAGGCTTCAGATGAGCTGTGGTAAGATAACAGCTCTTGCTTGCAGTTTCACTAGGTACTTCAACTGACAGCCATAATGAACCAAAGTCTTGGTTAAAAAACAAAAGATAGTGAGAGAAAGAAAAAGAGAGCGGGAGAGAAAGAGAAAAAGGGGATAAAGGAGGAGAAAGAAACAGAGGAAGTGGAGGAGAAAAATAGAGGGGGAGAGGAAGAGAGAAAGAAAGAGGAAGCGAGAATGACAAAAAAGAAAAGAAACATAGGGACAAAGAGGGGGCAGAGAGAGAGAGAGAGACGAGAGAAAGAGAGAGAAAATGAAGTGGGAGGGAGAGATAGGTGAAACAATGAATAAATTGGAACAGAATGAGAATTAACGTTAAATGCACTATACTTTTCCAGGAATTCTAGGAACTGAAGACCTCGCTGTCGATACACAAGTGTTACGACCCTGGGTTCCTCAGATGGAAACCAGAGGTCAATTTGAACTCTAAATAATTTACTTTACATTATTTGATGCGCTTGCTGATGCGTGGTTGTTCCTATCTTCCTTGCCAGACGTAAGACGAATCTTGTTTCGCACAGAGCATTCAGACTTGAGCTTGTGGTTGATTAAGTATAACAGGGAAGTAATTATTAACTATTCTTAGAACTAGTAAAGTAACGAAGGCCGGTGAAGACTTGTATTGTTTGTAGCTGCATGATCAATTAGGCCCTTCCCGGCAACCACAACAACAACTCGGGAGCGGGTCCATCTTCTCTGGTCTGGCGGTGTGGTGTCAACAGCTTCCTGTGGGGGCTCTGCCTCGATCCTTCTCCTCTTTCTCCTCCTCTTCCCTTACCTTATCCTGTGTCTAGTTTACAAAGCTAAGTATCGTGCTGCATGTTCGTTTTCTGGCATAAGTGTGTAGTAATGTGTACAGGTTACACTAGTGTTTATATTGCTAAGTTACTCTAAGGGGTCTCAGTGGAACCACGTGTGCTCAAGTGGTACCAAGTTACCTAGAGTCCTTGCTAGTGTCCCTTGCCCTAGCTTGTCCTATTTGTAAAACCTTGTATCCTGCCTATGTGGACCAAGGCTTTTAACGTCAAATAGTGTGTTAAAGTAGTTATTGTTATGGTTGTTAATGTATATGGGGGGTTGTTAAGAGGGTTTAATAAATAAGTTATTTTTAAATGAGTATCCATTCTTCCTGTGTGGGGCTCAGTGATTATCCACTAGACTGACATATTTATTCTATAGCCAGATATTGAATACTGTTTTTATGTTTTTATTGGGGGCTAGGCCTATCTGATCTTCCCTACGTTTGATACATCCTGATTCTAGCTGTTGGCCCTTGTCATTAATACTCAATACCCCTCATAATAGCAACTAAATTTATAACAACAAGTTACACGATGACAACACCTGGTCCTGACACTGTTAGTACACTACCCGGACAGACGAGCTCCGACTGAAACAGCTGGAGCTCTCCTCCCACGTCCTCCTCCCTCTGGCTCATACTCCCACCAACAACGAAAACAACAATTATTTTGTAATATGAAATATATAGCGAAATACGACATAAAAATCGAGTCATACTAATGTGAAACTGACAGTAGAGTAGACCTGTTATACTCAGGTCAGTCCCAGGTCAGAGGTGGTGATGTGTGGATGAGGGTAGACCTGTAACACTCAGGTGAGTCCCATGTCAGAGGTGGTGATGTGTGGATGAAGCCATATACCATTTCATTGGATGCAGACGTGCCTCAGGCACTCCATGCAAGTGAATCCATAAACTGTTGCAACAGATGTTGACACCTCAGTCGCTCTCTGTGATGCACTCACCTGATAAACACTTGAAGGTAGGGCCATGATTCATGCTTTATCTGCGCGTTAATCTTCCACATTAGCTCCGGACCTCCCGAAGGCATGCCATTAATTCACTTCAAATACAGCAAATACAATGACTATGTAACTTACTTTATTAACACATCACTAACACACGAGAGTAAAATACTGGTGTTGGAAATTATCAGGAAGACTTGGAGGAGCAATTGCAAAGGAGCATAGAGAAGAAGACTTAAGAAGTGGAGCCCTAATGGGAACCAACCAACTAACCATTTGTGAAACATCCAATAAAGATAAATCGTCGCTCAAACACATACTCGAGGTTTTACTCCAACTTCGGCGGTTATGTACAATATTAATATATATCAGTATTATGATTATTTAACTAATTTGATTTGTATAGTGTAAAAGTTGTAAAGAAACTGTAAAAGCCATCATAACTCACAGTACTTTATTCAAGTCTTAAACAAAAGAAACGTTCAGCCTTCAGACATGAACAGTATTCTCTATCATGTTAGGGACTTAAGCATCCTACAGATTATTCTTCTAAAATATTATTTTCTGCCTCTACTATCCCCTAGACTCCGTCTAGGGATAGTAGATAATATCACCACAATTACACTAGGAGGCCCTGCCCTTAGTCCACCAATTGTCCGTTAACATAGACAGGATATTCGAAACTGATGTGAGGAACCATCTGATACACCATGAGGCCTGCCAGCTGCCTCATGGGTGAACACTGTCTCTTAGGTTTTTACTGTTCCTTCCGTACTCCTTGGCCCCATTTCACGCAAATTGGGCCTCGACACAACCCATGATAGCAGGAGTACCATGCACGATGAGTAATAAGGATGACACAGCGATTAACGGTGGTGGAGGTGGCAGCCGCCACCCCCACCCAGAGTCACCTTCTCCTCAGCTTGCCACCCAGCTCAGACTGAAGATTTTGATGGCATATAGGGGAACTAAAATGCCCATCTCTCCCCCCCCCCCCCCACCTTGTCTTGACCATTCAGCACAAAGCCGGCACAACCCCTCATGCCGCTTCCAATTACAGCCGTTCGCGCCTAAAACTCGCCACAAGGCTGAGGTGCCTAGACGAATCACAGACGCCCTCACCATGAGGCGTCCTGTGACGTCACTGGGACGGGGAGGCCTAAGAGTCTGGCGCCATACCTCACATGGTGGGGGATACCTTACCTTACCTTGAGGATACCTTGAGGTGCTTCCGGGGCTTATCGTCCCCGCGGCCCGGTCATCGACCAGGCCTCCTGGTTGCTGGACTGATCAACCAGGCTGTTGGACGCGGCTGCTCGCAGCCTGACGTATGAGTCACAGCCTGGTTGATCAGGTATCCTTTGGAGGTGCTTATCCAGTTCTCTCTTGAACACTGTGAGGGGTTTGCCAGTTATGTCCCTTATGTGTAGTGGAAGCGTGTTGAACAGTCTCGGGCCTCTGATGTTGATAGAGTTCTCTCTCAGAGTACCAGTTGCACCTCTGCTTTTCAACGGGGGTATTCTGCACATCCTGCCATGTCTTCTGGTCTCATGTGATGTTATTTCTGTGTGCAGGTTTGGGACCAGCCCTCTAATATTTTCCACGTGTAAATTATTATGTATCTCTCCCGCCTGCGCTCAAGGGAATACAGATTTAGGCTCTTTAGTCGGTCCCAATAGTTTAGATGTTTTACCGAGTGGATTCTAGCAGTAAAGGATCTCTGCACGCTCTCCAGGTCAGCAATTTCACCAGCAGTGAAAGGGGCTGTCATTGTGCAGCAGTACTCCACTCTAGAGAGCACAAGCGTTTTGAAAAGTGTCATCATCGGTATAGCATCTCTAGTGTGAAAAGTTCTTGTTATCCAACCTGTCATTTTTCTTGCAGTTGTGACGGCTACTTTATTGTGTTCTTTAAAGGTAAGGTCTTCCGACATGAGTACACCCAGATCCTTTACATTGCCTTTTCGTTCTATGTTATGATTTGCCTGAGTTTTGTACGTGGTTTCCGTTTTTATATTTTCATTTTTTCCATAGCGCATGAGCTGGAACTTGTCTTCGTTAAACACCATATTATTTTCTGTAGCCCATAGAAAGACCTGATCTACATCTGACTGGAGGTTCGCCGTGTCCTCTATGTTGCCTACTCTCATGAAGATCCTAGTGTCATCTGCAAAGGATGATACAGTGCTATAGGTTGTGTTCTTGTCTATGTCCGATATAAGGATGAGAAAAAGTACTGGAGCAAGCACAGTACCCTGGGGGACTGAGCTCTTAACGGTTGACGGGTTGGATTTTATTTTGTTGACTATTACACATTGGGTTCTGTTGGTCAGGAAATTGTAGATCCATCTGCCTACTTTTCCGGTAATTCCTTTTGAGCGCATTTTATGGGCAATAACACCATGGTCACATTTATCAAAAGCTTTTGCAAATCTGTGTAAATTACATCAGCGTTTTGTTTGTCTTCCATAGCATCTAATGCCATATCATAGTGGTCCAGCAACTGCGACAGGCAAGAGCGCCCTGTTCTGAAACCATGTTGTCCGGGGTTATGGAGATGCTGTGATTCCATGTTTTGTGATCTTACTTCTTAGCACTCTCTCAAAAATTTTTATGATGTGCGATGTTAGTGCTATCGGTCTGTAATTTTTGCCTCTGCCTTATTTCCTCCTTTATGAAGTGGTGCTATCTCTGCTGTTTTTAGTATATCAGGAATAACGCCAGTATCTAGGCTTTGTCTCCACAGAATGTGAAGGGCCTGCGATAGTGGTTTTTTACAGTTCTTGATGAATATGGAGTTCCAAGAATCCGGGCCTGGTGCGGAGTGCATAGGCATACTGTTTATGGCTTCTTCAAAATCCAGTGGGGATAGGGTGACGTCTGATATATGATTTGATGTTGGTATCATATCCATGAAAAATTCATTTGGGTTATCGATCTTTAGTGCGTTTAATGGCTCGCTGAAGACAGAGTCGTATTGCTTCCTCAGTAGCTCGCTCATTTCTTTGTTGTCATCGGTGAAAGTTCCATCTTCCTTTCGCAGGGGCCCGATACTAGATGTGGTTTTTGATCTTGATTTTGCATAGGAGAAAAAAATTTCGGGTTTCTCTCTATTTCACTGATGGCCTTTTGCTCTCTTTCCCTCTCCTGCGTTTTGTATGATTCTTGTAGCTTGAGTTCAATTTTTCCTATTTCGCTACCTAACCTTCTTCGCCGTTCCTGAGATAGGGTGCGACTCTCAAGTTGTACCGCGATTCGTTTTCTTCGCCTATATAGGGAACGACGTTCTCGTTCCAATCTGCATCTCTTCCTCTTTTTTCTTAGGGGGATGCGGTTTGTACATATTTCTAGTGCTACTGAGCTTATTTTTTTCCAGGCACTGGTTCAGGTTCGCATTTCCTAGCTGTTCTTCCCAGTTTATTTCTGTGAAGTCCTGGTTTATTTGCTCCCAGTTTATCTGTTTATTATTGAAGTTGAATTTGCTGAAATCTCCTCCACCGGGAATCTGGACTGGTTTTGAAGGTCTATTCCCCATGGTTGTCATAACTTCAATTAAGTTGTGATCTGAGTAACAGGTATTTGTAATCATTATGTTCCTGATCAATTCATCATTATTAGTGAAAATGAGGTCCAGCGTGTTCTCCTTCCTGGTTGGTTCTACTATTTGCTGGTTTAAGGCAAACCTGTCGCACATCCGTAGCAGGTCATTTGCATGTGCCTGTTCATTAAGGCTACTTCCTGGTATTCTTTCTGATATTACTGTATTAGCCAGGTGCTTCCATTTCAGGTGCCGTAGGTTGAAGTCCCCAAGCAGAATGATGTTCGGAGCTGGATTTGTGAGGTTTCCAAGCAGTGTTCTACTTTCATTAGTTGGTCTTTAAACTGCTGAGGGTTTGCCTCCGGTGACTTATATACAAGGACAATAACTACATTTATAATCTCTATTTTGATTATCAGCACTTCCACCATATCATTTGAGGTGTTTAGCAGCTCAGTACAGATGAGTGTGTCTTTGATGTATAGGCTGACCCCACCTGAAGCCGGTGTTTCCTATCACATCTGAAAAGATTGTACTCTGAGATCCATATTTCACCATCATGGTAGTCCTTTGTGTGGTTCTGTTAGGGCTGCAAACACTGCATTTGCCTCATGAAGGAGACCATCTATAAAGTGAACTTTGTTGGATTTGCGTGTTTTTATACCTTGAATGTTGGCAAATATAAATGATGTTATCGTGGTAGTGGAAGTGCTGGATGCCTTACTTGGTGTTAATATCTGAGGCTCTGGTAAGGGGGCCACTGTGTTTGCGTCCAGGGTGTGTTGTTTTCGAAGTGATTCGTCCAGTTTCGGTAGTGGGGCGAGTGTTGTGTGGTGTAGTACCTGTGTGTTTGTTGGTAATGTGTATTCCAGACTTGTGGGTATCTCCCTTCCCCTCTGTAATCCTGTTGGTTCCATCTGACTGTCTGCTCTCCTCTCTCTTATATTTTCTGCTCTGTTTCTGCCTTCCTCTAAAAAATTGCCAGTAGTGTCATACTGATCTTCCCGTCTATAACGTTGTGTACCTCTCACGTGGAATTCCGACACTGAAGATTGTAGCATTTTTTGTCCCTAATTGAAATTGACATAATTTGGGGTGGAAGTATCTACACCCTGTTCCAAAACGGCATGTACCCCTCGCCAACATGTTCCTGCATTTTCGAGGATGCAGAAAATGGCATTTTGTTCTAATTTTCCATATTTGCATATTCCTTTAGCGTAGAATTTGCAAATGTGTTCCGGTTTGCGTTTTTCAAGTATTTTATCTGTGTCTGTCTTGTCTACCCTTTATTGG
>WNGS01011831.1:0-18306 GCA_020271785.1 Procambarus virginalis
AGAGCTGTTTGTAATTTTTTCAAATATTTTGATAGAATGGGTAGGATTTGTTATTGGTTTATAATTGTTTATGTCAGCCGATTGCCTCCTTTATGACAGTGGTTACTCTTGCTTTTTTGGAGGATATCAGGGAGGTGTTTCGACACTCTATAAGATTTGTTGAACGTAGGGCTAGGTGGCGGGAAGGGCATGAGGAGGCTCTCTTGTATACAAGTGTACGGAATTTCACTGGTGTTCCACTGCCTTGTTTTTAGAGAGTGTATGATGGACACAACATCTGCCGGGGCTGAATGGTGAAAGGAGTAGAGAGTTTGGATAGCTGCCTGAGAGATATGTGTTAATTTGTGTCTGAGTCTGTGGGATTTTACTGGCAGATTAGCACCAACCGATGAAAAGAAACTATTAAATTCATTTACCATTTCTAAGTCAGTTGACGTATTATCCCCATCCTTGTAGAGTTTTATTTGGTTATGTGAGTGTGTGTTTAGTTCCTAGGATACTAGAGATGGTTTTCCAAGTGCTTTTCATGTTGCCTTTTGCTTCATTTGAATCTATTCACATATATGCAGTTTTTTTCCTTTTTTATGATACTGGTAAGCATTGATGAGTACTCTTTAGCTACTTCCTTTGAAACTAGGCCAATCCTAAGTTTCTTTCATATTCATGTTTCTTGTTGATTGATTGAGAATGCCGCTTGTGAGCCATGGATTGTTTAATCTTTGTCAGTTATTGCTTGGAAGAAGGGGACATGAAGGTTGTAGAGGCTTAGAGTTTTGGAGAGGAAGAGGTTAGCTAATGAATTTATATCCTGGGTATTATTGAATTCAGAATCCCAGTTAATATTGTGAAATGCATCTGTAAGATTGCCCAAAGCTGATTCACTGTGTAGCCTAAATGAAAGCTTCTTGCTTTTTGGTGGTGTTATGTCCTGTTCGCTATGAGAAAGGTAGGATAGTGGTCAGTTGTTCTGTCGTAGATTATACCAGATACAAGGGGAGCTGTTATGTTTGTCCATATGTGGTCCAAGGTAGTGGCTGATGTTTGAGTGACTCGGGTAGGTTGGTGATTGTGGGGATTAGCATACAGGAGTTCATGCTGTTAAGGAAATAGTCAACTTGAGAGCAATTTTGTTGACCCAGTCAATATTAAAGTCTCCTCCCAGAATATGTGGTTTTTGTTGAGATTGTTGTTTATAACTAAGTTAAAACGGCTGCTCCCATGACTGACTTCAAGCGTCTCGCTGATAATCCATGGCTCAAATTATTGACCCAGATACATGATGACCAAAAGTCTATAATCCGAGAGCAGCGGACCTGATAATGAAGCTACAGAGTGTTGCTTTGGCCATGCACAAGATTAACCAGGATCTGTTTGCCAGAGTCGACCACCTCGAACAGGAATTAAGCTCTCTCTCAGATCTCGGTTACTAACTCTTAAATCAGCAGAAACCTCTAAGAAGCAAGAAGAGATGTTACAAAAGTTAGAGAACCATTTTAACTCCCTACAACAGCAACACCCTGCAACCCAAGACGAACAGACAAACTTAAGCTCCTTGATTCTGTCATCCTCTCATCACATGATTTTCCCATGAAACTGACAGAGAAGACTGTACTGCCATCGTGATCAGGAATTGCGTACTAAGCTGAATTATCAATCGAAGCAAGTGACATCAAGTCACTTATAGAGTGGGTCGAAATATCTGGTACAAATAACAGGAAAGATTGTGTGAAATTAGATAGCTGCTCCCGCAAGTCAGACCTTATCACTGCTGCAGTTGCTATGAAATCCAATGTTTATTGAACCCGAATGTCTAACCAGCTTCAGACAAAATCTCTTATTTAAACTACGTATCTGCAAAAGATCCCCTGCTATTAAACATTGTTTTGTGCGCGATGGTAAAATAATAGCTAGGAAGACTGACTCTGGAAAAACTTGTCATAACCACTGAGGCACACCTCACTTCTTTCCTGGATGGACGTGGGATATCAGCTGAATAACAAAACATAATTGTAGTCTCACATACTACCAAAGTGTACTTAAGCTCTGCCTTTCCTTTCTAAAGTTTTTTTATTTTATTTTTTGTTTGTCATCTTTGCCCGTTTTTTACTTTTAATTATTGGTCTTAGTTAATCCCCTTGTCACTAAACCTAGGGCTTTTCTATTACCCTGTTATATTAAAGTAACTTGGTATTTGTTTCTTGTAATCATTATTGGAATTAAATAATAGTATAATTGTTTAATAAGCTCTACCTCAGTTCATAGTAAAATCTTCCCTAATATACTCTCACCCTGTTTATTTTTACACATTAGATTTATATTAGAGTAAATTTCAAGATTTACAGGTCAATCAATCAATCAATTAAATATAGGTCAAGATACCCTTTGGGTGAGCATGGAAGTGGGGATAGGGGAAGAATTAGTGGGGGTGAGAGGAAGGGTTTTCAGTATGAGGTAAAGTGCCAGGGCTAGACCCAGCTGCATGGCATTGACATCGTTATGACCAGACTAGACATTGGAGGCAAGGAATCGGATTTTGTGACAACATTTCGTCTCTCTGAGCACCCACGGAGATAGCAGCCCTCAGCTGGGTGTGCCATGGAGGCTCACACCAGATGTGGTCTAGGATTCGCCAAACAGCATCGAGCCCCACCCAGGGCACCAGAAAACGGGAGCTAGCAGGTCCCCCCCCCCTAAAGAGGGGGGAGAAGAGTTAGGAGGCTATATAGTTGGAAGTTAAGTGACTTGAGTGGTGGTATTTAGAGGAGAGGTGTCATGTAAAAGACGGAGCAGGAGGCGGATCGTCAATAAGGTTAAAGAGGTTGTGCGTATGTCTGGGTCTACTTAGGACGTTTCTGAGGAACGCGTCGTAGTTGTCATGATAGGTGAGAATTCTATTAATCTGTTTCTTCCCCATGGTATCCCAGGTTATGTTCAGAGGTGGGATGTTCGCCCACTCATGCAGGGCCTCACTAGTGGTGAAGTCCTGCCAGTGGGTATCGAACACCCATCTGAGAGCCCTGTTCTGGATACGCTGGAGTTTCTTCCTATTTGTTGGTGCTGCAAGTGATAGTGGGATCGGTGCATATGTTAGGAGTGGGAGAATAAGTGTTTTGTATAGATAGAGCTTGGTGGCTTGGGAGGCATGTTTGAGTGGGTAGAGTTTTGATAGAGCTTTTGAGGCTATAGCTTTCTTGGGTGTTATATGTGTGTGAAAACGAAGGTTCGAGTCTAATGTGAGTCCAAGTACTGTGGTGTTGTTGACTCTTGGGATCTGGGTTGCATCTGGTGATTGAGAGTAGAGTTTTACTGGGGCAGGGTTACGTCGTTTGTTGTAGAAGAAGTATGTAATTTTTGACTTGTTGGGGTTTGTTTTTATTCGCCAGTCGTGTTCCCAGAGGGTGACTTTGTCAATTTCTTGTTGTGCTTTCCGTGTGAGGGCGTTAATCGTATAGTCCGAGATTATTTGGGTTACGTCGTCAGCGTAGCAAAGGGTCATTGATGTCCAGTATATTGGGTCAGGAATGTCGTTTATATATAGTATGTATAAGGTTGGTGAGAGAACTGAGCCCTGGGGGACACCTGCATTTAGGTTGAAGTAACCTGACAACTTGCTTAGGAACTTGATCTGCATCTTCCTATTTGTTAGAAAGCTGCAAAGTAGTCTCTGCATGTTGTTAGATAGTTGAAATAGAGTGCAGAGTTTGTAACGTAGTCCGTCGTGCCATACTGTGTCAAAAGCTTTTTCGACGTCCTTTGCAATGAGGGCCGTCTTGGCCCTCTGGTGCTTATTTATGGAGAGGTAGTTTGTTATTATGTTCAGTGCGTCTTGTGTTGAGCGGTGTTGTCTGAAGCCAAATTGTTTGTCTGTCAATATGTTTTTGTGTTCTAGATGATTCCTGAGTTTATGGTTAATGAGTTTTTCGTATACTTTCCCTAGTGTCTCTAGTAGGCTGATAGGTCTGTAGTTCTTAGGGTCTGTCGGGGATTTTTGGGGTTTTGGAATGAGGATTGCTGTGGCTTCTTTGAATGGGCTTGGGAAATATCCTGATGCTAGTGAGGCGTTGTAGACGTCTGTGAGTGCAAAGATTAGGGGGTCTGGAAGTTGCTTGAGGAGAGCTTGGCCAATGCCGGAGGCTCCTGGGGCTTTACGTCTGGTGTTCTTGAGCATGAGTTTAACTTCTTCAGGTAGTATTGATTCTGTGAGGTCGCTTTCTAAGTCGTCTAGTGTCGTGAGGTCAATGGTAGGGTAGTGTGTGATGGCCTGAGGGTTGTGCCGGATCCATGTTTCTACTCTGTTTATGTTTTGTATTGCTGTTGGCTGTGGGGGGTGGGGATTGAAGATGTCCTGCCAGTGTTGTTTAAATATTTCTACTACTTCTGTGGGATCTGTGTAGTTTTGATTGTTGTGAGTTATGTATGTGAAGACAGAAGAGGAGGGGTTTCCCCTGATCCTCTTTATGAAGTTCCAGAATTGTTGTGGTGTTGTTTTCCTTTGTAGTTCAGCTTTTTGTATGAGTTTCTCCCAGTGGTTTGCATGGTCTAAGTCAAGGCTGTTGAGTATGTGATTTTTGAGTATAGTGAGGTCATCTTTTTTTTCTCGGAGTTATCTATTTGAACTCACTTTGTTTTCTTAGGTTCATACCAATTATAGGATTTTAATTAACCATTACTAAGCTAATTATCTTCAAGATCATTTTACTTTATGGTTATTATTTTTCTTATTATTTTTTATTTTACATTTATATTGTCAGTCTCTACTGATTTTTTGTTTTTTATTTTATCTAACTTCTGTGTCCTTCCTGGCTATCCATTGGATCTTTATTTTACTTCTAAATTGTTACTATTTTATTGTATTTGCTTTTATTCTTGTGTTTTGCTATATCGTGTATCTTGTATCGTGATCCCTCTGCATCTCTATGCACACTGATAGTGATCCTGATCAAAATCTTCTGTCTCATATCTACACCAACCAGCACATTGATCATCATTATTGCAAGTATTTCACAGCACACCAGGCTAAAAACAAACTCCAAAATAGCATTTGTTTATCAGTTTACAACCAAAATGTTAGATCACTTGGTAAACATTTTGACGATTTAAATGCATTACTCACAGCACTAGGTACTAACTTATCGTTCATTATTTTAACAGAAACTTGGCTAAATAAAGCCTATACCCAACTCTACACGGATAAGGTGCCGGGCAGCACATCGCCGTTGCCAGATAGTGACTTTGTGCACCCATCGCACACTCATCAATTGTTTTCTAAGGATGGTGCCACCTCCTCAGTGGTGACCCACGACACATCAGAAGGCGGTGCAGATGATGGGGGATTCACGTTGCAAATGAGTAGAAGTCAGCGCCGTAAGCAGTTCAAAAAGGCACGATCAAACCCACCAAATTCGGCTGCTGCCAGACATGTACGGCTAGATTTTCCTCTGGGAACCACAGTAGAGAGAAAAGTGCAGTGGTTTTGTGAAGCCTCTGAGGCACATTATGATAAGGTCATTAGGTTACCTAGAGATGAAAGTGACTATGTCTTCGTTACAAACGACAGTACTTTTGTAAATGTGTTGGTAAACACAGAGTATGCAGGCATTAAAATGAAAAATGCAGCACCTAGGCGTCCAAAAGTAAGCATTGTCATATTCAATGTTAATAAACTCATTAAGCCTGAATATCTTTGTGATGAAAATATTGTAAACTCTAAACGTCTGAGAAATGGCCTCATAGCTGCCACATGGAAAGGTGCCACGCCTATACCGGACAGAATTTACTCTAGAGCAGCTTTAGGTCGGCACTATAACATTGCCCTCTACAACCCTCCCCCTCGTAGGTGTTATAAGTGTCAACGATGGGGACGTCACGTGGCCAGGTACTGCACAAGCAAAAACTTTTTTTGTGCCGTGTGTGGTGAACCTCATAAATCTGAGATGTGTTTTAAACTCATAAAGGAACTGCAGTCAGTAAGTGAAAAATGCATAAACTGTGACAGGAGCGGTGTTCAAGCCTGGCACCTTGACTGTGTCAAGCGACCAGCTGCTTACGGCCAGGTGCCCTGCCCCGCCCACCCGGGAGGACGGTTGCCAGGTACAGCTGCCGGCTCTAATTCCTGTGCAGAGCCACCAGGACGTAGTGTTCGTAGCAGCTGGATACCAAATACTTCACCATCTGCCAAGCTCCAAGTGCACCACGGGGCCAGACGACAGGTGTCTGTTCAACCTGCGCCTGCCCGTCAGGTGCCAGGAACCTGTCTCCCGGAGGTGTTGACACAACACTCGCCATACCCTTCAAACCATCACTGAAAGTACTCAGAGTATGGGTAACGATGTGTATCAGTGCTATACCGACGGCTCTGTAGAAGAGGGTGGACGATGTACCGGATGTGCATGTAATATATTTGAACAATCTTCTCTCGTACATACAGCAATGAAGCGCGTCAATGACTGGGCAAGTACAACTCAAACCGAACTTGCAGGCATATACCTTGCCACTGAATTTTTAAAAGACAAAGGCAGTGGACTTATATACTGTGACTCGCAGAGTGCACTCCTGGCATTGAACGCACATATTAGTGACACCCAGAAAATAGTCAGTGATATTCGAATGAATGTTTTAGCTGCTAAAGAAAACAGATTTGAAATTAAATTCCTATGGATACCATCACATGTTGGCATCTCAAGGCATGACACTGTTGATATGCTTGCAAAGACAGCCTGTAGAAAACCAGTGGTAGAAATTGATATGGGTATTTCATTAGCAGTGACAAAGAGAATACTTAAACAAATATCTAATGAAGATCTCACCGACCTAACAAATTCACAAAGACCTGAAAGCTGTAGCATTAAATATTATGATAGATATCGTGAGGAAACATTCACATATGGGACTAATAGAACAAGAACCCGGCAATGTGATGTTATAGTGGCCAGAATACGCCTGGGATATAGACGTATCTGGCAGCTTTCTCAAAACCCAAATGTCGAGTACACTATGTGTCAACTTTGTGAAAGAGAAAACATGCACTCTCTTGAACATTATATTGTAGAATGTCCCATACTGGCTGACTTTCGCCCCCCTGGACTAAGGTATGCTGAACTTTGTAATTACTATATGAGTACTGGAACACTTGATGATATATTGGACTTGTACCCAAGATTGACCATGTAATAGATTAATTATACAATGTATGTGATGTAACTATATAACCTGAGCTTGTAAAAGCCCCTTAATCACCTTCAGTGATTAAGTGCTTAATTGCACACTAGTTTCTTTATCAGCTATCTCACCCTGTCAGAGTAAATGAGATAAATGTCTGTGAATGCATGTGTGTATATATGTATATGTGTGTGTATGTGTATGTATGGGTATAAAGTATATATGGAAGCTGATCAGAATTACATTTCACCTTTGTAAATGTACATTAATGACACTGTGTAGATGACACATCGAACACTTTATGTAAGGCATACATAAATCTGTGTATCTATGTATTTACGTATATAGGTTAGCTTAGCATTTTTAAAGCACCGACTCACCTTCAGTGGTTGATTGTTCAATAAACCCTTGAACTATTTGTTTAACACATCTCTAACCCTGTCCATGGAGGACAGAAGAAAATGTATATATGCTGGTTAGCATTGTTAATGTGTGGCCACGTCTGTGGTAGAAAAAAAAAAAAAAAAAAAAAACATGTAGAGCAGTTGCCAAATGCTGCAATCAGTCCCACTCGTTGTTCAGAGCCATCTGGAGGTGATGTTCGCTCCAGCTGGCTACCAAACTCACCACCTGATAATTATGAAGTGCACAAGGGGACCGGTGCCAGACCAAAGACTCCTGCCATCATCCCAGCTCCCCCACAAGAACCAGGTGCTGCATCTTCTGCCAGTTGTGGGCCTTCCCCTGATGTAGAGTGGCCACTTCCTGGTTCTGGGATAATGTCACCTACTGTGAGACCACCATCCACAGCTGGACCCCACAGTCAACTGGAAGTGGGGGATAAGGAACTGGATCAAAATGAGACAGATCGCAACTTCAGCCTCCCTACCACCTCGCCCTTGGGTTGCTCCACTGTTCAAGCAGTGGCTGCCCTTCGTGACCGGTTGCAGGAACACCAGCAGCAGTCACAGCAGCAAACGGAGCGGCTGCAAGAGCAACTCCAACATGAGAAAAAATCCACCAGCGATATTTCGACGATGCTCACGTGTATGAGGGGACTTGTAAGCAATGACTGTCAAACTTCCCCTTCCACCCCTGAACCCTCCAAACATGTGTTCGCTTGCCCATCAGGGGAAACTTCTAGTGATCTTGAAACCATGTGTAGTGGAGCCCTTCCACGAAGGTTAACTGCCAAAGTTGTGCTACAGTATGTTCAAAACGACTCTATAGCTGGAAATGACCGACAAATTGTACTAGATCATTGGATACAAATGTGTGACATTGGTAAAAGACTAAAAAATGTTCCTGGACTTATACCGTGGTGCAATAGATAATATGTATATAGATAACATATATTAAGTTGTTTAAATTCTTTGTGTGCTTAATTAATGTTAAATGTATGCAATATCTCTTGATATGTTAATAACTTACTTTGTGTCAATAACTTTGCTTTGTGCTACAAGCATGGTAGGAATCCTGTATTCATTCTTTTTAAAGATGACAGTCTCCGTGGTGTAGTGGTAAGACACTCGCCTGGCGTTCCGCGAGCGCTATGTCATGGGTTCGTATCCTGGCCGGGGAGGATTTACTGGGCGCAATTCCTTAACTGTAGCCTCTGTTTAACGCAACAGTAAAATGTGTACTTGGTTGTAACAACGATTCTTCGCGGCGGGGATCGTATTCCAGGGACCTGCCCGAAACGCTACGCGTACTAGTGGCTGTACAAGAATGTAACAACTCTTGTATATATCTCAAAAAAAAAAAAAAATATCTCAAAAAAGGAGGGATGTCATGTTCACAGAAAACGGTACCATCCGTTTTCTATGTGCTGCGGCTCAGACGCCAGCAGGAGGTAAAAAAGAGCATACAGGACGCCCGCCAAGCTTGGTAGCTACTAGTCATGTATCAGTTTAAGTATTAAAGTCAGTAATTAAGCAATGGCTTTATATCAACCCTACAACCAAGACTTCCTCAGCTACACACAAACACCACAGTCAGCAGTTAGAATCAGGAGGTATCACAATTAAGGGAGATCATAAAGGCCCGGCCCCCAATAAAAATATAACACAGTAATACTTATAGTGGCTTCCTGAAAATGTCAGTCTAGAGGTTGATCATTGATCTCCTACACAGGAAAAATGGATACTCCTTTAAAACTAACTTATTTATTAAACCCTCTTAACAACGCTCCATATACATTCACAACAATAACAATAATTACTTTACCACACTATCTTACGTTAACTACCTTGGTCCACCTAGACAGGATACAAGGTTTACACTTGGGACAAGCTAGGGTAAAGTCTACTAGGCAAGGGACACTAGCCAAGACTCTAGGTCTTACTAGCTGGTACCACTTGAGCACACGTGGTTCCACTGGGACCCCTTAGAGTAACTTAGCAATATAAACACTGGTGACACCCTAATTAGTTAATACACATTAATACTACACACATTAATACACACTTATGCCAGAAAACGTGAATACAGTACAATACTTATCTTGGTAAACTAGACACAGAATAAGGTAAGGGGGAGAAGTAGGAGGAAGGAGAGAGATGCAGAGAGAGATGCAGAGATGTTTACACCACGAACGGCAGACAGAGAAGGAAGCCAGCCTCGAGTTCCAGCTTCCTCCAGCTGACTCACTGCCGGCCGACTATTCAGCTAATCGTACAGCGGCCCTATATCCAAGTTTACTCAGATCTACTTTACTAATACTTTCTAATCATTTGTAAACATAGTTGATGCCTATTTTATTAATTAATAATCAACCACAAGCTCAGTCTTTAAATGCTCTGTGAGAAACAAGAATCGTGTTACACCTGGCAAGGAAGACATGAACAGAGACACGTCAACAAGCGTGTCAAATATAAAGTAGTATATTTAGCTCAATTTGACCTCTGGTTTCCAACTGAGGAACCCAGGGTCGTAACAAAGCCTGTGACAGCTGACTAACTCCCAGGTACCTATTTACTGCTAGGTAACAGGGGCATTCAGGGTGAAAGAAACTTTGCCCATTTGTTTCTGCCTCGTGCAGAAATCTAACCCACGCCACAGAATTACGAGTCCTGCGCGCTATCCACCAGGCTACGAGGCCCCTAGATAGGGGGTGAGGTAGGTTACAAGGAGTTAATTAGGTAGCGTTTAGTTTTTATCTTAAACTGGTTGAGAGAGGTACAGTCTTTAACATGATTGGGAAGGTCATTCCACATTCTGGGTCCCTTGATTTGTAAAGCATTTCTAGTTTGATTAAGTCGAACTCTTGGAATATCAAAAGGTATTTGTTTCTGGTGTGGTGCTCATGGGTTCTGTTACAACCTTCAATGAAGCTTTTAAGGTTAGGATAGGCATTACAGTTCAACGTATATATATATATATATATATATATATATATATATATATATATATATATATATATATATATATATATATAAAACTGAAAACTCACACCCCAGAAGTGACTCGAACCCATACTGCCAGGAGCAACGCAACTGGTATGTACAGGGACGCCTTAATCTGCCTGACCATCACGACCGGACATAAGGAAGTGATAGCCGAAGCTATTTGAACCACTTCCCCGCCGGCACTCAGATGGTAATCTTGGGCATAGCATTTTATCAAATCACCTCATTTTTAGGGCAACACGTGAGGAACACAAATGTGAACAAGCCTGAATGGTTCCCAGGACTATATGCAACTGAAAACTCACACCCCAGAAGTGACTCGAACCCATACTGCCAGGAGCAACGCAACTGGTAAGTACAGGGACGCCTTAATCTGCTTGACCATCACGACTGGACATAAAGAAGTGATAGCCGAAGCTATTTGAACCACTTCCCCACCGGCACTCAGATGGTAATCTTGGGCCATAGCATTTTATCAAATCACCTCAATTTTAGGGCAACACGTGAGGAACACAAATGCGAACAAGCCTGAATGGTCCCCAGCACTATATGCAACTGAAAACTCACACCCCAGAAGTGACTCGAACCCGTATGGGTTTGAATCAACTGGTATGTACAGGGTATGTACAGGTATGTACATGTACACTCACACCCCAGAAGTGACGTATGGGTTCGAGTCACTTCTGGGGTCTGAGTTTTCAGTTGCATATAGTTCTGGGGACCATTCAGGCTTGTTCGCATTTGTGTTCCTCACGTGTTGCCCTAAAAATGAGGTGATTTGATAAAATGCTATGCCCAAGATTACCATCCGAGTGCCGGCGGGGAAGTGGTTCAAATAGCTTCGGCTATTATTTCCTTATCCTTCCTGACTCCTGTGGGGAGTATATCTTCGCTAGCTTCAGAGTCAAGGGTGTCGAGTCTGTCCTGTCTGTGGGTGCAGTCTATAGAATTCCTAACACCGATGTGTCCGAATTCAACTCAAACCTTAGAAATCTAATACTCGATAACAGACTGAACAAAAACCATCTAATCATCGCAGGGGACTTTAATATTGACCTCTGCGAGCCTGAACACCCTACTGCTGTTAGCTTCCTCAACTGTATGAATTCCTGCTTCCTCATACCCTTAATCACTAGACCTACTAGAATCCCTGATAGTACTGCCACGACTCTAGATCACATCTGGACAAACTTAACCTCTCCGCTTACTTCAGGTATAATCACCGATAGCAGACCATTACCCCACATTTCTCTTAACTAACATTAGCAAATCACCTCTAGAATCAAGGGAGTTAAGTTTTAGGCTGCACAATGAAACTGCATTAGACAATTTGATAACTGCTGCTGATAATGTCAATTGGGAGTCCGAGTTAGGTAACATAGGGGACATCAACCTAGCAGTGCAATCTTTTCTTCAAAACACTCTTAGCCTTTATAACACCCACTGTCCTATGCTTACAAAACAAGTCACAACCAAAAGGCTAAACAATCCCTGGCTAACAAAGGGAATACTTAAATCCATTAATAAAAAACATGACCTTGAAAAGAAGTATAGGTTAGGAATTGTCTCCAAAGAATTCTCAAAGAATTACTCGTTATTGCTATCTAAGATAACTAGACGAGCTAAAACTAAATAATTCGAGGATAAATTTACGCAAATAAAGAGCAACATTAAAAAAACTTGGAGCACAATTTCACAATATTGGGATCAAAGAAGATTTTAAATAACAAACTGTCATGTTCACAGAAAATGGTACCATCCGTTTTCTATGTGCGGCGGCTGGACGCCACTAGAGAAGGTAAATAGCGCACAGGACGCCTGCCAAGCTTGGGAGCTACTCTATCATGTAATCAGTTTAAGTATTAAAGTCAGTAACCAGGAATGACTTTACATCAACCTTACTACCAAGACTATCTCAGCTATACACAGACACCACACTGTCGACGAGGATGAACTGGGAACGCAGGTATTTTGTTCAACAAAACACAAGGAAGGAGCATGCTGTCTCGCCCAGAGGAGGAAGGAGAAGCTGTCTGTGAGCACCATACCCGATGCTGTATGCAACCCCATGCTGTGTGCTGACTGTTGCTGTGTGCTGATCGTTGCTGTGTGCTGGCCGTTGCTGTGTGCTGGCCAATGCTGTGTGCTACCCAAGCTGTGCTGATTGTTGCTGTGAGAGGAATCTGCCGACGCTGTGTACGAAACGACGCTTTGATGCAGTGTACAAAACCCGATGTTTTGGTTACGAAACGACGCTCCGTGCTACAAAATTCTTCACGCTGTGAACCAACTGCTGCCTACTGCTGCCAACTGCTGCCAACTGCTGCCAACTGCTGCCAACTGCTGTACCAACTGCTGACAACTGCTGTACCAACTGCTAACAACTGCTGTGTTGCTGTGAGTAGGAACAACACATGTACACAAGGGCTAGGTAAGAAGTCAGTTGCTGCTGTGTTGTGCACTGTTGTGAACTTTTGCATTAAAATGCTTGTGTGCTTTGCAAAATTAAAGTAATTACAGTGAATTCTTAAATAACATATACAGTGCAGTAAGTGTTATATATTCTGAGGAACATTTTAAGTGATAAGTTTAAATTTATTCAGTAAAAATGGCAAATATACCTCAGTTTCCTGCATTTGATCCTGACTGTGACCAGACAAACCTGTCACAGAGGTGGGTCAAATGGCTTAAAAGGTTTGAAAATTTGTTGATAGTTTCTGACATCAAAAGTGCTGAAAGAAAGCGTGCCTTTCTGCTTCATTATGCAGGTGATAGAGTTTGTGATATCTTTGATACACTGAAAGATACTGGTGGTGCTAAAGATTATGACACTGCCAAGGCCAAATTAACTGAGCATTTCAAACCAAGGCAAAATACTGCTATGGAAATTATGCATTTCAGGAGAGCAAAACAACTCTCTAATGAAACTGTTGATCAATACCATACACGTCTGCAGGGTTTAGCAGCCCACTGTGAGTTTGCTGATGTTGACAAAGAAATCAAACAGCAAATAATTGAAACATGCACATCTACACGTCTTCGTCGAAGAGCTCTAGAACTTGTTGATGATGAAAGTTCTCTTAACAAGATACTGGATATGGCTCGTCGAATGGAAGATGCTGCACGTGATGCTCGTGTCATGGAGTGCAGTGCCAACAACGGTTCTGCCACTGTTACTAACAGTCATGAAGTATGTAAGGTTCAGGGAGTACACCATGATCATAGAAGATATCATGCCAAACCTAACATTAAATTGAGCCGAGAACCACATCACAACTGGAGTCATGGAACAAGACTCAAGCAGTCACAACGACTCACATCAGAGGTTGTCAATAATAAATGTTACAATTGTGGAGGAGACTACCCACACCAAGATAATGTTTGTCCAGCACAAGGTAAGAAGTGCTATGAGTGTAGAAAACTAAATCATTTTGGTGCTATGTGTCGTTCCGCACTAAAGAAACCACAATCAATAAATAAAAGCAATGTACGAGGATCAAGTCATAGGAGTCGAGGTGGCAAACACAATATTGCACCTCAAATCAAGAATGTTAATAATATACAAGACAACATTTCATTACAACCAGTCTCAGATGACAGTGAATGTGATTATATTTATGGAGTACAATCAATCACAAAATGGAATGATCTTCCAAACAACCCAGAGACTATAGTATACATTGCTGGCATTTGTCTCAAAATTCTCATTGACACTGGATCAAACATTGACACCATTGCTGAGTGCCACTATGAAAAATTTAAAAACAATTCCCAAAGCTTGAAAACTATAATGGCAAAGCCACTGCCTATGCTTCAAAGGTAGCCTTACCAGTGATTGGAACTTTCACTGCAGAGATTAAGTCAAAGAATGCAATGCTCATTACTACATTCCATGTTNATAAAAAAAGAAATGATAACAGTTACATGGCAAGAAAAGAAAAGAAAAAAAAAAAAAAAAGATGAGAAAATTGTAGTACAGTATAATAAAGCACTTAGTAGCTAAGATTGATTGCAATGAAAGCTTGAATGGTAGTTGACAAAATTGGTAGGCACAATACAGCAAATGGCTAGCACATAAAGGAGACAGCATGAACACAATGATAAGTTGTTTGGGTTAAATACATAAGAATTAGGAGATTGGGTAACACTAGATACAGAACAAAAAATAAAGCTCAGTGTAGGAAACTAAGAAGATGAAATTAAGTACTTTTTGGTTTTGTTTTTAAATAAGGCAAAAGTTTTACAGTTTTTCAATTCACTAGGGAGTGAGTTCCATTGATTAGGTCCCTTAATTTGCATAGAGTGTTTACACAGATTAAGTTTGACCCTGGGGATATCAAAGAGATATTTATTTCTGGTGTGGTGATAATGGGTCCTATTACATCTGTCCAGAGAGAGTTTCAGAGCATGGTTTGCATTTAAGAACAGGTTTTGTAGATGTAGTTGACACAAGAGAATGTGTGGAGGAGTTAATATTTAGCAAGTTTAGGGATTTAAACAAGGGAGCTGAGTGTTGTCTGAAAGCAGAGTTAGTTATTATTCTGATAGCAGATTTTTGCTGGGTGATGATGGGCTTAAGGTGGTTTGCAGTGGTAGACCCCATGCACAGATACCATAATTAAGATAGGGGTAGATTAGAGCATAATAGAGAGAGAGGAGAGCAGAGTTAGGAACATAATATCTGATTTTGGAGAGTATACCAACTGTCTTAGAGACTTTCTTAGTTATGTGTTGAATGTGGGTGCTGAAGTTGAGTCTCTTGTCTAGGAATAGGCCAAGAAACTTGCCATCATTTTTATTACTGATGTTAATGTTGTCTATCTGTAGCTGAATTGCATTTGATGATTTGCTTCCAAATAAGATGTAGTAAGTCTTTTCGATGTTTAATGTTAGTTTGTTAGTTGACATCCATAAGTGGACTTTTTTTAATTCATTATTCACAACATTATTTAGTGTATGTGGGTTGAGGTCTGAATAGATAAGAGTAGTATCGTCAGCAAACAATATAGGTTTGAGAATATTAGAGACATTAGGCAGATCGTTTATATATATAAGAAATAGAAGAGGTCCTAAGATACTGCCCTGTGGCACTCCAACGGTAATTGGTAGAGTGGAAGAAGTTGTTTCATTGATAGTTACATATTGGTGTCTGTCACTAAGATAGGATCGGATGTAGTCAAGGGCAAGGCCTCGGATTCCATAATGCTGGAGTTTAAGTAAGAGGTAGTTGTGATTAACAGTATCAAAGGCTTTTCTTAGGTCAATGAAGAGTCCAATCGGAAACTCATTTTTGTCAAGTGCTGAGTAGATTACGTCAAGGAGACTAATGATTGCATCGTTGGTGCTCTTTTGGGACCTGAAGCCAAACTGGCAGGGGCTGAGTATGTCAAATTTTACGAGGTAGGAATAGAGCTGTTTGTAAATAATTTTTTCAAATATTTTTGATAGAATGGGTAGATTTGATATTGGTCTATAATTGTTTATGTCCGCCGGATTGCCTCCTTTATGGACTGGCGTTACTCTTGCTTTTTTGAGGATATCAGGGAAGGTGTGACACTCTATAGATTTGTTGAACAGTAGGGCTATGGGTGGGGCAAGGGCATGGGAGGCTCTCTTGTATACAATGGACGGAATTTCACTGGTGTTCCCTGCCTTTGTTTTTAGAGAGTGTATGATGGACACAACATCTGCCGGGCTGATTGGTGAAAGGAGTAGAGAGTTTGGATAGCTGCCTGAGAGATATGTGTTAATATGTGTCTGAGTCTGTGGGATTTTACTGGCAAGATTAGCACCAACCGATGAAAAGAAACTATTAAATTCATTTGCCATTTCTAAATCAGTTGACGGTTTATCCCCATCCTTGTAGAGTTTTATTTGGTTATGTGAGTGTTGTTTAGTTCCTAGGATACTAGAGATGGTTTTCCAAGTGCTTTTCATGTTGCCTTTTGCTTCATTGAATCTATTCACATAATATGCAAGTTTTTCCTTTTTTATGATACTGGTAAGCATTGATGAATACCTTTTAGCTACTTCCTTTGAAACTAGGCCAATCCTAAGTTTCTTTTCATATTCATGTTTCTTGTTGATTGAATTGAGAATGCCGCTTGTGAGCCATGGATTGTTTAATCTTTTGTCAGTTACTTGCTTGGTAAGAAGGGGACAATGAAGGTTGTAGAGGCTTAGAGTTTTGGAGAGGAAGAGGTTAGCTAATGAATTTATATCCTGGGTATTATTGAATTCAGAATCCCAGTTAATATTGTGAAATGCATCTGTAAGATTGCCCAAAGCTGATTCACTGTGTAGCCTAAATGAAAGCTTCTTGCTTTTTGGTGGTGTTATGTCCATGTTCGCTATGAGAAAGGTAGGATAGTGGTCAGTTGTTCTGTCGTAGATTATACCAGATACAAGGGGAGCTGTTATGTTTGTCCATATGTGGTCCAAGGTAGTGGCTGATGTTTGAGTGACTCGGGTAGGTTTGGTGATTGTGGGGATTAGCATACAGGAGTTCATGCTGTTAAGGAAATAGTCAACTTGAGAGCAATTTTGTTGACCCAGGTCAATATTAAAGTCTCCTCCCAGAATGATGTGGTTTTTGTTGAGATTGTTGTTTATAATAAGTTAAACGAGCTGCCTCCCCATGTCCTGACTTTAAGCGTCTCGCTGATAATCCATGGCTCAAATTATTGACTCAGATACATGATGACCAAAAGTCTATAATCCGAGAGCAGTCGGACCTGATAATGAAGCTACAGAGTGATGCTTTGGCCATGCACAAGATTAACCAGGATCTGTTTGCCAGAGTCGACCACCTCGAACAGGAATTAAGCTCTCTTCAGATCTCGGTTACTAACTCTAATTCAGCAGAAACCTCTAAGAAGCAAGAAGAGATGTTACAAAAGTTAGAGAACCATTTTAACTCCCTACAACAGCAACACACTGCAACCCAAGACGAATCAGACAAACTTAAGCTCCTTGATTCTGTCATCATCTCATCACATGATTTTCCCCATGAAACTGACAGAGAAGACTGTACTGCCATCGTGATCCAGGAATTGCGTACTAAGTTGAATTACTCAATCGAAGCAAGTGACATCAAGTCAGCTTATAGAGTGGGTACGAAATCATCTGGTACAAATAACAGGAAGATTCGTGTGAAATTAGATAGCTGCTCCCGCAAGTCAGACCTTATCACTGCTGCAGTTGCTATGAAATCCAATGTTTATGTGAACGAATGTCTAACCAGCTTCAGACAAAATCTCTTATTTAAACTACGTGGAATCTGCAAAAGATCCCCTGCTATTAAACATTGTTTTGTGCGCGATGGTAAATAATAGCTAGGAAGACTGACTCTGGAAAAACTTGTCATAACCACTGAGGCACACCTCACTTCTTTCCTGGATGACTGTGGGATATCAGCTGAATAACCAGAACATAATTTGTAGTCTCACATACTACCAAAGTGTACTTAAGCTCTGCCTTTCCTTTCTAAAGTTTTTTTATTTTATTTTTTGTTTGTCATCTTTGCCCGTTTTTTACTCTTAATTATTTGGTCTTAGTTAATCCCTTGTCACTAAACCTAGGGCTTTTATTACCCTGTTATATTTAAAGTAACTTGGTATTTGTTTCTTGTAATCATTTATTGGAATTAAATAATAGTATAATTGTTTATATAAGCTTCTACCTCAGTATCATAGTAAAATCTTCCCCATGAATATACTCTCACCCTGTTTATTTTTACACT
>WNGS01011838.1:7603-22653 GCA_020271785.1 Procambarus virginalis
AAGTTGAGTAATTAAATAGCAATTTTTTCTTGTATTAATTGTACAAAGATGTATAATAATTACACCAATTGTGTAATAATTGTCCATGTTTTTAATAGTTTATGCAATAGTGCATTTATGCAAGTTGTGTTTTTAATTTGTTGAAGTGGGACTGGTGCAACTGTATTTTTGTGTGCAAATTGTGTATTTTGCGTAAGCTCTGTAATCTGAAAAAAATATATCTTCATGTGTAAGTGTATTTTGGTTTATGAGACAATGTGTGGGTATTTTGTGAAAATTATGTATGAGAATTGTGTAATTTTAGTGAAAGTGCATTTTTATTGTCTAAATGCATAAGCATTTGATATATTTGTGCAAATACCATACTTCGTGTAAATGTCATACTCTGAGCGTACATGCAATATTGTGTAAATGGTATATTTTGTGTGCAACTGACATATTTTGTATGTAATGTCATATTTTTGTGTGATGGTATATTTTGAGTGTAAATAATATATTTTGTGCATAAATGATATATTTGGTGTGTAAATGCTGTATTTTCTGTGTGGCATAAATTACATCTGATTAATGGGGAAATGGTGGCAAAAACTAGGCTATTCCCTATGAATGTATGGGTTGTGGAGTATGTGAGGTATGTATGCTTGTATTTGTGACTGTTGTTTAGAAACAAGTTACCTGATTTTCGTAGCAAACTAGGATTTTTTGAGGTGTAGAATGAGTAGCTATGATATAGTGGTTAGCATCCAGCTGAGTTGCTAGATGGATGAATTGAGGTGCGACATTTGGATGCTATTTGATAGATGTGAGGACAGTTGACTAGCCTATGAACACAGCTACTAATCCGCTGTGCTGCCAGATGTGTAGTAACTACTTGTGGATTATAGTACGATATCTACTATAGGGTTTTTTTCTTAATTGCTGTTGTGTATTAAACAAGAATGAGAGCTATTTATTAAAAAAACTATTTGTAAACTATTACTTTAGTGGGATCCCTTGGTTGTTTTAAGCATAAGGTGGACATGAATATGAATGAGATTGGTGAAAATATATAGAAGCTGCCTCGTATGGTCCAATAGAACTTCTGCAGTTGCCTTTATTCTAATGTTCATCTTACCTGCTATGCTGCCAGATGTACGATTCTGCTTAAATTGCAGTACGACATTTGGGTTGCTGTTATACTTTTGCACTTATTACCGAATAATAATTACAGTTGTGGATGATTAAAATGTATATTCTCAAACCTCTGATTAGGTTAGGTGGGGATGGTTAGTCTAGCCATTTTTAAAAAATAACATCAAATACAGTACACATACAGGTAGGACGCTAAAGCCGCATTGGGCATCTGGTGACGTCATACATAGTTGACCAGTCAGGTGCTGTGATACCTTGACACTTATATGCTAATGGCCATCAATACCTCATCCCCATACTTGAGGTCGCTTTTTGCGATGTCACTAAACAATGTCAGCAACTGTCTGTAGAATGTATTCTTTGTTATATATAATAGGTTAGGTTAGGATGGTTTGATCGGGTTTATGAATAACAGAAAATAGGAGCAATGAGCGAAAATATGAGCCATTGCAGCTGAATATCGCCTATGATGTTACAGAGTATAGGTGAGGTATTAGCAGTGATTAAGAGTTCACACTTATGTGCGAACCTCCTATAGGACCGGCATTAGCACGTTGGCTGGGAGCTCATTGGGTGGCTTACAGCGCATTGGGGATGATGACGTCAGAAAAGAAGATGACTGCAGAAGGTCTTATTTCAAAACATGAGAGTCTTGCTTTTACTGAATGAGTATTTTGATTTGTTATATGCTACAGTAAGGTGTGGGGGAGGCATGTTTTTTGAGTGAATGTGAGATGTGCATATGTATTTACGCATATACATTTATGCGTTTATGCAGTCATTATTGGATTAGTACAGAAATCGCATTGGAGTCCCCACGCCTGGCAGGGACTATTAGTTTATGAAGCAATATTGGACTACTACTGAAATTGCATTGAAGTCACCATGCCTGGCAGGGGACTGTTTTCATGCAAATGGATGATAGTGGGTTTTCATTTTTATTTGCCCTATGATCAATAAACGATCCTTGAAGACAAAGCTTAAATTACATTCTCTAGAAAGGCGAAGAAATAGATGTATCATGATAGAGCTGCGAATGATTGGACATAATAAACTGGGATATTCATAGGCTATGAAAATTATCAACACTAGACAGAACATGAATTAATGGGCATAAATTGCAATGAGTTTTAGATTTAGGAAAAAGACCTGGGTAAATACTGGATTGGTAACAGGGGTGAACTCATTTTCTTATGTTGATATGAAATCTTAGACAATGGGAAACAGTACAGTAATACCTTATTGAGAAAAAACGAGCATATAATGGTTAGCGCTATTGCACATTAGGCTGGACAGAAGACAGCATTTGAATCCCCCTTTGCTATAAATATTGAAAAAATGGGAATAAATACACTATAACAGAAAACGGACTTAAAACAGGGAGATGGAGACGGGGTGACCATTAGCGATCCCTGAGGTAACGAAAAATGATGGGGCCAGGAGCCGGCCTTTTAATCCCTAGGTAAGTTGATGACGTCATGACCATTAGTAATGCCCGTGCATGGGTCAGCGGGGTAACGAAAAAACATGAGGACATATCGCTGCAGTTGAATCTCACTGGGGTAACTAAAAACGGGTATGCCAAGTCGGCGCCGTTGAATCTCACTGGGGTGACTAAAAATGGGTATGCCAAGTCGGCGCCGTTGAATCTCACTGGGGTAACTAAAAACGGGTATGCCAAGTCGGCGCCGTTGAATCTCACTGGGGTGACTAAAAATGGGTATGCCAAGTCGGCGCCGTTGAATCTCACTGGGGTAACTAAAAACGGGTATGCCAAGTCGGCGCCGTTGAATCTCACTGGGGTAACTAAAAACGGGTATGCCAAGTCGGCGCCGTTGAATCTCACTGGGGTAACTAAAAACGGGTATGCCAAGTCGGCGCTGTTGAATCTCACTGGGGCAACTAAAAACGGGTATGCCAAGTCGGCGCCGTCGAAAAAGCAAAACGGCGCCGATTTGGCATACTTTATACTACTGACAGCACTTTGGATTCGTAGCTCTGAGGTTCCGGGTTCGATCCCCGGTGGAGGCAGAGACAAATTTGGCAAAGTGTTTCTTTCACCCTAATGCTCCTATTCACCTAGCAGTAAATAGGTACCTGGGAGTTAGTCAGCTGTCACGGGCTGCTTCCTAGGGGTGGAGGCCTGGTCGATGACCGGGCCGCGGGGACACTGAAGCCCCGAAATCATCTCAAGATAACCTAAAGATAACCCAGTATGTGTATGTTTCAAGAGAGGATCAACATGTTGTAGATACTCTTCTGCAAGGGAAAATAGGTGACGTAAAGGTCTCCCTTCTTGATAATCCATCACGGAACAAGAAGATGGATGAATACCTAGTCTACAGGTACAATCACGAGTATCTACTAGACTGTGCCTATGAATTAGACCGGGTACACAAAGCACGAAGATTGAACAAGAATGGTAAGCCTACTGAACAAATAGTCATAGTCTGGAAGAAGACTGAACTGCCACCTGAGAAGTATTGGTTTGGTCGGTTGTATGCGCGCCCCAGCACGTTCAGGGTGTGGCAGCCAGACCCTGTGGAGTGTTATGAATTCTGTGGCAGTGGCCACATAGCTAAGAACTGCTGGTGCACACCCAATTGTGCTCTCTGTTCCGGTGATCATGCACTGAGAAACTCTCTGTATAAGAAGACCAGAAATCTGGAGCAGGAGCAACAAAACACTGCAACAGAAGCTGGGCAACAACCTGAAACTGTGGCTCCGTCTAAACCACCGCTGAAGTGTTTCAGATGTGGTATGGAAGGAGTAACCATCTGGCACTCAGACTGTACCAAACGGCCAACCTCCCTTGGCCTAAGGAGGCAGGTGCCCGAGACACGACAAGTGCCTACTGATGCCGGCTCTAGTACTGATGACCCACCCTATAGTGGTGAAAGTACCAGCAACGCCCCTGACAACACACAACAGTTGAAGAACAGTTGGCAGCCTTGCAAGCACAGGTAGCAGAAATGGCCAAAATTATACAGATGCTACGTCGGGCTTCTTCACAAGATATACAACAGCCTCCACACTGCTGTGTCACAGCCGTTGTTACGGGTACGGGGTAATAGCTCTACCTTGTCTACTACCCGGCCGTACTTCCTCGCCATCCGGCCCGTTGGCGTCGTGAGGGGGCTTCGTGCATGGCTGCCGGAGTGTGATGCTCCGTGGGACAGTCCTCTGTCCTTTTGTGGCCTTGCACTCCTGCTGCTGTCTTCTCTAATTGTGCCGGATCGCTTTTCCTTTTCATTATGTTTCGTTTTTCTCCCCCCTCTTCTCCTATCTGCTTGTCGTTTTCCTGCCGACCTTTTGCTTGTTTTGGATTATTCCTTTGGACTTCTTCTATTTTGACGCCCGGGTGCTTGAGGAGGCATACTCTTGCACCCGTAGAACTGTAGTACCCAACGTCTCGAGCGAGGGGAACCTTTTATTGTCAATCCCCCTTTCGTCGCTGAACCCGATCTCGACGGACTGACGGTTCTTAAGGTGGCGTTTGTGGGGCGTATACTCACGACGCACCCCTAGGGGGCCCCGGCATGATCGGCGATAGCTTCCTGTTGGGTGTCCTGCCTCTAATTGTGGCTCCATGGTGGGTATGGGGGCACATTCGTGGATGAATTTATCACTCTTCGTCCATATGTCGTTGAATGTTTCTGTTGTACCCTCTCGGGCTCGTGGGGTGGGCGACCAAGCCCCCGAGTCGGCCTGTCTTGGAAGACCGGGCTCTGTAGCCTCCGCTGCGTTGGGCCCCGACCTTGCTCCTCCTTTGACCATCCTGACTTCTTCCCCCAGCTCCCCTCCCTCCTCTGTGGTTGGGTCGAGCCTCAAGCCCCCAGTGGTGACCACTTCGTCCCCTGGTGCGGCTAAGTCTCTCGTTGTGACTACTGCGCCTTTTGTCCCCTCTCTCTCGGGGGTTCTCAACGCCGTCAGCGCCACGGCCGCACTCGCTCGTTTCCTTCCTGTACTGATGCGTATCAGGCCTTGTTTGGTCCTGCTTCATGGGCCAAATACTTTGATCTCCTCCCTCTTGATTCCGCGCCTCCTGACGATTTCTCCCTCCATCGGCATCTCGTTGATTCCGTGGATGCGTCTGTCACCTTCAACCCCACTCGTCTCGGTACACGTGTCGTTGCTGCTCCTTCTCAGGATGCAGCTTCCCGCTTGGCTGCCTTATCCTGCCTTGGCGAGATCCCTGTTCGGGTCTCTAAGAACGCTCGGTTGAATGCCAGTGTTGGCACTATTCTCCTCCCGCCCCATGTTGCAACCGGTGTTCGGAATCTGCAGGACTGCCACGATGACATTCGGCATATCCTTGATGCCCAAGGCCATTCTGTCCTCCAGGTTGACTCGTTTACTCGTCCCCCTCGTGGTCGTCGCCGTCAACCCCTTCGAGTTGTGAAGATCACCTTTGATGGTAGGACCCTTCCATCCTCTGTCATTCTTGCTGGTGCCAGGTGCTCTGTCCAGGAGTATATTCCTTCTCCTCGACTTTGTAACAAGTGCTGGAGGTTTGGGCATGGTGCCCTCCGCTGCTCTGGGACTGTCTCTCTCTGTCCTTTGTGTGGGGGTGAAGGTCACTCTAAGTCGGAGTGCACTTCTCCCCAAGCTCGCTGCCTCAACTGCGGTGAGGCCCATCCTACCTTCTCCCGTGCCTGTATCCATTACAAGCTTGAGGCAGCCGTCCTCAACTTGAAGCACCGGGAGCGTTTATCTTTTCCTGAGGCGAGGCGCCAGGTTCGCCGGCTCCCGCCTTATGCTAACGTCTCTTATGCTCGCGTGTTGCGCTCTTCCTCTCCTCGTCCTTCCCACCTTCCTCAGACTCACAACCGTTTCCGGGCCTTGGACCCTGATACGCCCACTGCCCCCTCCTCTGTTCCTTTGAGTTCTGTCCCGAAGGGTCCCCCTCCTGGTCCTCTGTCTGGGGTTCCCCTTCTTTCTACCCGGTCTGTCATGTCTCCTGTGTCTTCTTCCTCGTCTCCCTCCGATCCTCCTTCCCATCCTCCTCCTCCATCTATTGACTCTCCCCGCCGCCTGTCGGTGCAGGCGGATGTCCATCGCTCTCCTAACGGCCGTCGTGTGTGCTCTCGTTCAGCTTCTCCTGTTGAGACACTGGAATCCGTTGCCCGGTACGTAGTTGCTGGGACACCGGTCTCTTTAAGTCAGAAGCGTAAGCCTGGCTCCTCTCCTTCCTCCTCCCCGGCGGGTAAGAAGGCTTCGCTTTCTTCCTCGGCCCCTACTACTGGCTCTATTGCTCCTTCCCCTCCCATTTCAGTGGTTGCGCCCCTGTTCCTGCTATGGAGGTTTCTTTGGCCCCTGCTTCCCTTTCGGTTGCTGCCCTTGCTGAGGTGCGCTCCCCTCTTTCTACTCCCCCTCTTCCTGCTGCTGTCCTTGACTGCTCCTCTCCGTTGTCTCCTCCTCTTCCTCCTCCTCCTCCGGACCCCGCCCGCCCACCTCTGGTCTGTTCTCCCGCTTCCTTCCCTCCGTCTTTGCTCAGTTTACCCATGCCCCCTAACCCTGACTTTGCTGACCCTGATCCCGACCCTGATATTCTTTAACGTGCTATGTTGCTCTTTCGCCTTTGTTTCTTCCTTGTTTTCTGTTGTTGTCCTTTCTCTTCTCGTCGATGTCTATTCTTCAATGGAACGTTCGAGGTTATTACGCCAATTTCCTCGAACTCCAACTTCTGATTTCGCGGTTTTCGCCCCTTTGTGTCTGTCTCCAGGAGCCGATGCTTGGTGCTCGTCCTGGTCGCTTTCGTGGTTATTCCTTTCTCCCCCCCAGCCGTTGCTGGGGCTCCTAATTCTTCTGCTCTCTTGATTCGCGCTGATGTTCCCTTTGTTCCTTTACTTTTTCCTTCGCCTCTCCATTGTTCTGCTGCTCGTATCTTTGTGGGGAAATGGTACACAGTTTGTTCCATTTATCTCCCCCGAGTGTCCCGCTTTCTCTTCCTGATTTGAAACACCTCCTGGACTCCTTGCCTGTGCTCCTGCTGGGTGACTTCAATTGTCGTCATTCACTTTGGGGTGATGTTCTGACGAATACCGGAGGTCGCCTTCTTGAGCCGTTTCTCCTCTCTTCTTCTTTGTCTCTTCTGAATTCTGGTGAGCTCACTCATTTGGACTCTCGGACTCGCACCCTTTCCTGTCTTGATCTTTCTCTCTGCTCTTCCTCTCTTTACTTAGATTTCACGTGGCAGGTTCTTGATGACCTCCATGGCAGTGATCATTTCCCATCCTTGTTTCCTTTTTCTCTTTTCGCCCTTCCCTCTCTTTCCCTAGGTGGCAGTTTGCTAAAGCGGACTGGAACCTATTTACCCTCAGTGCTGCTCTCTCTGACCTCTCCCTTCTGCCTCTCCCTCGCGCTCTCCTCCTTTTTCATGACACTGTCTTCGACGCTGCCCTCCGCTCTATTCCTCGCTCTTCCTCTCGGGGTCCACGGAAGTGCGTTCCCTGGTGGAATGCGGACTGTGCTCGGGCTGTCCGCTGTAAGCGTGCAGCCTGGAAGAGGCACCGCCGTCGGCAGACGACCGATTCTTTTCTTTTCTTTCGGAAAGCGAGTGCGGTGGCCCGTAGGGCCATCCGTACGGCTAAACGTGAATGTTGGGCTTCTTATGTCTCCACAATTACGTCCGAAACTCCCCTGCCACAGATCTGGAAGCGTATCCGCAAGATAGCGGGTAAGTTCGTTCCCGATGTTTCCCCGGTCCTTCACCTCCGTGGTACTCTTGTGGCGGACCCGTTGCAGGTCGCTACCGAACTGGGTTCCCACTTTTCTTCTGTTAGCTCTGGTCTTCATCTTCCCCAATCTTTCCTTCTTCGTAAACCTGTCCTTGAGTCTCGTCCTTTAGATTTCTGCACTCGTCTTCGACTTTCCTATAATGATCCCTTCTCTCTCTCTGAACTTCGTTCTGCCCTGGCCCTCTGCGGTTCTACGGCGGCGGGCTCCGATGGTATTCATTATGAGATGCTTCGCCATCTCCCTCCGTGCACGTCTCAGTATTTACTGAGTCTGTATAATCGGATCTGGGAGTCGTCGTCAGTCCCTGAGGACTGGCTCGATGCCGTTGTCCTCCCTGTTCGCAAACCAGGGTCTCTGGGAACTTCCCCTAAGGACTTTCGCCCTATTGCCCTCACAAGTTGTGTCTGCAAACTCTTTGAACGTATGGTTAACGTTCGTCTGATGTGGTTCCTGGAACACCATCACCTCCTCTCCCCTTCTCAATTTGGTTTCCGCAAGTGCCGCAGCACGACAGATGTCCTGGTGAACTTGGAGGTCTATATTCGTACTGCTTTTGCTGCGAGGACCTCCGTTGTTGCCGTCCTTTTTGACCTGGAAAAGGCTTACGACACCACTTGGCGATATCATATTCTATCCCAGCTTCATTCTTTTGGCCTTCGTGGTCATCTCCCTCTCTTTCTCCGCAGCTTCCTCTCTCGTCGTTCCTTTCGGGTGCGCCTTGGTACCGCTCTCTCTGCCTCTTTTCAGCAATACGAAGGTGTGCCCCAGGGTAGTGTTCTGAGCACTACTCTTTCTGGTTGCCCTCAATGGTCTTCTTTCCTCTCTTCCTTCAGGTGTCTTCTCCGCTCTCTATGTCGATGATCTTACCCTTTGCTGTCAGGGTGATGATTCACCTCTCCTTCAGCGCCGGCTTCAACTTGCGATTGATGCCGTGTCGTCTTGGGCCACCGATCATGGCTTCAAGTTCTCTACTTCTAAGACTTGTGCCATGTCTTTTACTCGGAAACGGGTCGTTCTTCGTCCCTCTTTGTCACTTTATGGTCATCCCCTTGAGTACAAAGATTCCGCGAAGCTTTTGGGGTTATTCCTTGACACTCGTTTGTCTTGGTCTCCCCATATCTCTTACCTCCGTGTTGAGTGCTCTAAGGCCCTTACCCTCCTTCGAGTATTGTCCCATACTTCTTGGGGAGCGGATAGGCGCACTCTCCTTGCTTTGCATTCCTCTCTCGTCCTGTCTAAGCTCGATTATGGTTGCCCTGCTTACTCTTCTGCTTCTCCTTCTGCTCTTCGCCGTCTTGATGCTTTGCACCATACTGGGCTGCGCCTCAGTTCTGGTGCCTTTCGTTCGACTCCCGTCCTTAGCTTGTATGTTGACACTGGCTTCCTGTCTCTCCAGGACCGCCGTGATCGCTACTGTCTTCGCTATCTTGCGTGGTCCTTACAACATACTTCCTCTCGCCTCTGTCGTGCTTTAACTTTTGCCCCTCCTGCGGTTCCTGTTCCTCTTCACCACCCTCTTTCTGTCCGGTTATCTCGCTTACAGGATTCTCTTTCCGTTCGTGTTTCTAATGTTTCTCCTCGTGTTGTTCCTTCTTTGCCCCCGTGGAGAGTCCCCCTTCCGCAGTTTTGTACATCCTTGACCCGCGTCACTAAAGCTTTTACCCCTCCTACGGGTCTAAAACGCCTTTTCCTTGAGCACTTTTCTTCTCACTCCCACTCCGTCTCTGTTGTTTTTCCTGATCGCACTTATATGTGTCGCTTACCTCCAGAGACTAGCATCTTTACAGCGGAGCTTTATGCTATTCTCTATGCTCTTCGTCTCCTGCTTTCTCGTTGTCAGTCTTCCTTTGTGGTTGTTGTTGACTCTCGTAGTGCCCTCATGGCTCTCGGGTCCTTTAATCCGGTTCATCCGGTAGTTGTCGAGATCCAGCATTGGCTGTTTCTTGTTCACAGTAAGTTTAAGTCGGTTGAGTTTTGTTGGGTTCCCAGCCATGTTGGCGTGTCTTTAAATGAGCGTGCGGATGCTGCCGCCAAGGAAGCTGTCCGCTCTTGTCCCATCTCTCATAAAGGTATTCCATAATCCGACTTTTACCCGGTTATCAATTCCTCCATCCTTACCCGTTGGCAGGCTTCTTGGTCGTCTGTTACTGGTAATAAACTCCGTACTCTTAAATGTTGTGTTTCCTCGTGGCCGTCCTCCTATCACCATAATCGGCGATGGGAAACTGCTCTGGCGAGGTTGCGTATTGGCCATACTCGCTTAACCCATGGTCACTTGATGGAGCGCCGCCCTGCTCCTTATTGTCCTAATTGCATTGTCCCTCTTACGGTCGTGCATGTCCTTCTTGAATGCCCTGACTTCCGGGATGAGTGTGTGTATTGCTTTCCGACCGCCCCTCGCGGTCACCTGTCCCTCAATAGAATTCTTGGTGACTCGGATACTTTTGATATCGTTCGCCTTATGCGTTTTTGTTCTCGTATTGGCATCCTTGGTGATATTTAGCGCCCTCTGATTATTCTGCACATTTGATGGTGCTACATAGCCTTCCGGTTTGGTGCCTTCTTTTGATAATTACTTACTTACTTACCCGGCCCTTAGTTATCTTAAACTTAGAGAGACCCCAGACCTCTACTCTTAACCTTCAGTCCACTCCTCGTAAATCTTAGACGATTGATCGCCTTAGATACTATCAAACCCGAGAACGCGGTACTGGCCCCTAGCAAACTCAAAGATCTCCGCTGCTACCACCAAACCTTCACGATCTTGAAGATTAATTAATTGTTGGGTTTGGACCAATCAATTAACCATGGGTTCCTTGTAGTTAATCCCAAATTTTCTTGGAAAGGGAAGTATTAGTTTATGTTAAGTGTGGAAATCAATGGAAAACATGGGGAGATACCAGATATTAAAATAGACTAGGCTGTCTTGTAATATGTGTACTGACTCAGTCCAATAAGCCAGACTCGTGGAGACCACAACAAAAACAATCATATATAATTATTGGAAAATTAAAAAAACAACCATAAAAATTAAACAAAGTTTATTAAAACGAAGCTCATCAAAATGGAAATAAAAAGAACACTCCCTATCTTTTAAAACTCCATAACTGAGATATTCCTAAGAGGCACGGATAGAGTACAAACTGTACCAACTGTACCAACACTTAGCACTTTACTGTAATCTAAGAAACCAGCTGATGTTGTTCTGGCTTCTGGAGGTGAGATGGCGACCTCCCAACTGCTCATTCCACACTGCTCAGACTGAAGCTGGCTAGTATTACTCCGCCTGGTTATAAATTACCAAGCAGGGTTATTTGTAATAAACTAATCCGACTTTACTGGCCAACCCAGATGGTTGAATTGCTATTGAAACTGATGGTAATTCTCAAGGCATTTTGGAAATGGCTATTTCCAGTTACAATTTTGACTAGTGACCTGAATTTATTCTTTATGAATTAATAATATGGTAGTCTGTGGTAGCTCCTTAGCTGCTTAACCTTGTCCCAGGCTACGTCATAGGCGGCCTATTAAACTAGTCCCCCTACTTTACTGAGGTCACTGTCTCTTTGACGGTATATGAACCCTGATCTTTACTCTACATTCATATTAACCTAACCTAAGACCTTAAACCAGATTGGTTATTACTGCTATTGCTGTATTTATTGAATAATTCATTACTTGTTGAATTAATACAAGAGAGACAGACATTTTGTTTTTCTAAACTTGCTAATCCCTTAATCCCTGGGGAGATGACCATTCCTAGCTTCCCAGGTAAAGACTACCCTCAGTCTTTAAGTTTGTAAACTCACGTGGTACTATTTAACTTCTATGAAACTGAGATCTATAATTCCACCAAGCTTAGCTCGTTACACCGTGGCCCGCGCTGGTAAAGGTACCTGTGGTGATGGTGACGGCGGCGGCGGCGGCAGTGGTGGTGGCGGCGGCGGCGGCAGTGGTGGTGGCGGCGGCGGCAGAGATGAGAGCGACAACGGAGGCGGTGGCGGCGATGTCATCAGTCAACTCAGTGATGACCACAGTGATAGTGACACAGAAACATCAACTGGAAAAGGAAGTCGACCCACACCAGCATATATTAAAATGAGTAACGAACTTAACGAACGCGTTCGTGTCCAGGGTGAAAATTTTAATATTCTGCGTGACAGTGCTTATGCCATGAAACTTACAGAGTTCGTTCACTCACGGACCATCTCGAGTTCCTCAGTGATCAAGAGACTGATGACATCACCAGGTGTTACTAACGACACCAAACGCCAGGTTGGTGTGGCACTTTACGTCGTAGAGTCACTTATGGACACATTGTGGAAGTGGGACAAGGACAACAGTGGGACCACCAGTCCCAGGGAGGAACAACACCAAGACGATGGCTGCTGTTGACACAAGAACCATTAGGTTTCTCAGTTGGAACATTCGTAGCATCAACAAAAGACTGAATGATCTAATTGCACATGTTACCAGTAACAACATAGATATAATTGCTATACAGGAACCCTACACGTCCAATATGATAAACAAAACCCCACCAAAGATCAGAGGGTATGCATCCTATAATAACAGTAACGCTACAGGCCTATTAACATACATCAGAAGTGATTTACCGCACATTCCTGTGAGCACGTCACACAATGTACACACACATTGTATGTATGTATGTTCTGTTGATTGACAGTTGAGAGGCGGGACCAAAGAGCCAAAGCTCAACCCCCGCAAGCACAATTAGGCGAGTACAATTAGGTGAGTACACAGTACCATCACTTTCATGTACAAACTACAGCAGGTGGGAGTCCGCCTGGAGCTGCCGTGGGGTACAGACGTGTCGTCTGGCCTCTGGTGGTTTGAGGTGTTTGCCGTTTTCGTCACCAGAGGGGGTGTGGGAGTTTCTGCCCCCCCCCCCCTGTTGTTGCTGCGGCTGCGTGTTGACGTGGCGAGCTTACCATGGGTGGTCCCCTTCCATCTATCAAGCGCGTGAACTCCGTGGGCCTGGAGTTCACTGGTCGTGCTGGATATCCGGAATAGCCGTGGTTCTGTGCGACTTGCTTCATGTCCCTGTGATGGACGTTGACGGTATTGAGCTTGTGACTGCCCATCGAGTTGTCATCAAGCTTGTGACGGAGGAAGTATACCGTGATTTCCTCAGTCGTTACGAGGGACGCTCGTTGTCGATGCCGGGTGGTGCCGGCTCTGTCTCCATATCCGACCGGAGTGGTGCGCTGACTTATGTCAGTGTGCATGGGGCGCCCCTGGAGTTTCCCGAGGATCTTCTTCGGCGTTACTTTCAGCGGTTTGGAGCGGTCATCAGTGTGAGGGTCAACACGATATCCTCTGGGAGGTATGCCGGGAGACGGACGAACATTCGCACCTTGGGGATGCGCCTGCGGTCGGATATTCCATCTTCGGTCCGGCTCCTGGGGTGCTACATCCGGTGTACTATGCCCGACAGCCTCGTACCTGTTTCCGGTGTGGCCTGGTGGGGCATCAGGCTGCCGGGTGCGATGCGGCTCCGGTTGCTCCTGTCAACCTATTCCGGGAAGAAGATTTCCCTCCGCTTCCCCTGGACGAGGACTCCGGGGATGCAGTGACCGACCCGCTCGTTGTTGCGGCTACCCCGGCGTCGCCTGACGTTCCCCCGGATGTCGCCGGCCCTCCTCAGGATGTTGCGATGCCATCGGTGGATACTCCTGCTCCTGTCCCTGCTGCTCCAGTGGCCTTTCTGCTGCGCCCTCCTCACCGTCTGCTCACCTGTCTTCAGCTGCTGCGCCTGGCCCTGCATCCTCGCCTCGGATCCCGGCTGTGCTGGGTGCTGGGGTGGCTGTGGGGTCCCTGTTGTGTGTGGTCCGGTTCCCCCTGTGGTCGAGGCTGCTGCCGTTTTGCGGCGGACGTCAGTTCGTCCGGCTAGTAGTGCCCATGTTTCTGGGTCGGCTTCCGGCTCTGACGATCTCAGGCCGGTGCCCAAACGATCCCGGCCTTCGTCGTCTACCTGGGCCGATGTTGGGGACTTTAGTGACTGTGAGGCCTCGGGTGTGGATGGAGTGGTTCCGGTTACGTTGCTGGCTCCGCAGTTAGTGGTGGCGGACGTCCATGCGCCTGCTGACATTGGTGTCCGTGTCTCGGGTGTGCCTGCTGTTCCTTCTCCGCCGGGGGCCTCTCCGCGGTGGGGAGTGGTGGCCTCCGCTGCCGGAGTGGGTGGGGATGGTGGGTCTGGGCGTGGCCTGGTGGTGACCTTACGGAAAGATGTGCGCGGTTCGGTTCCCACGGGTCGTCCGTGGTGTGCCCGTGGGCGCTGGTGCCCCTGTGGTGGTGCCTTCTACCACGCTCCCTCCTCGGAGGTTGACCGTTGGGCACTTGGGGCCGTGTCACCGAAGTCTGTGATGCCGTTGGGTCACTGGTCGCGGGTTGCTGAGCTACCTTTCGGCGATGAGGTGTGGGACCATGTACCGGTCACTCGGTTCCGGTGTGATACGGTTTGGGTGCCATGTTTGCGGGTGTTTGTGGCCAACGTCCCGGATAAGATGGCGTCCCCGGTGGATGGTCAGGACCCTTGGCAGTGGTTACGATGGGAGGCGTACCATATACGCTTCCCTCGGGACGCGTTTCCGCGCAAATACGAAGTGATTGTATTCTTTTGTGCTGTGTGCCCTTCTGGCTGTTTTGTTTGCCTTCTGGTAGTTTGTGCCCGTGCCTCTCCCTTTGTTTTGTGGCGAGGCGGGTTTTGGGTGTGTGTGTCTGGCCTTCATGTCTTACTTTCATGTTGTTAACGTGCCCTATGTGTTTTTATTTTATGCTTACGTGTTGTATTAGTTTTTGTTTTGTATTTGTGTGGCTTATTGTGTGGTGTATGTTCTTATTGCATTTTTTGTAATACTTCCTTTGTTCATTCTGTTGTTTTGTTCTCGGTCCTTCAGGCCGGTGTTTTGTTGTTGATGTAACGATGGTTTTTTTTTTTGATTGCGTGTTATCCATCTTGATTTTTGTTTTATACTGTTCTGTTTTGACATGCTCCTGTGTTTTGTTGTTTTGCATTTGTTTTATCTTTTGTACTGTCTTTTCAATGCCTCTCGAGTTTTGAAATTTTGTTATACTGTACTGTCAGCCCTTCTGGCTGGTGGTTTTCTTTTTTTCCTTGTTTTGTAATGTTTTTCTATGTTCTTAATTTTTTTTTT
>WNGS01011850.1:27638-48338 GCA_020271785.1 Procambarus virginalis
GGTTATGGGAGGGTTTGAGTCATATAGCTGAGAGCTGTGTGTACCCTCTTGTTGTTCTGGTGGGAGGGGGTGGGGGTGAGAGGAGGGGGGGGAGTTGTCCCAGTGTAGGGTGGAGTATTTTTCACACTTGGGTGTCGAAACTAGGTCCCACACGAGCTGCACATTTCCCTTGATATACGTTTCCTATGTTAACTTATATCCAAGACTAACTATTAAAAAGCAATACCACTGTACACCGATTGACTGACTAAGTGTGTGAGAGGCCTTACCTTATCGCCAAATCAAAACATCCCACAGCACAAACAGGTGTTAAGTACTGTTGACAGTGGTGTGTAGGCCTGTCGTCTCCATCCACGCCGCTGCCAGGCGTAGGTCCCTCCAACTTGTTGTTATATATAACAGTACTCTGCTCCTTGTTCCTCTTAGCACCGATATAGATCAATGCCACACGTTTAGAATCACTTCTTCACTATCCTATTCACTATTTGTTATGATCTTCACTATCACATTTAGTGATAAATGTGTGTGTGTGTGTGTGTGTGGTGTGTGTGTGTGTGTGTGTGTGTGTGTGTGTGTGTGTGTGTGTGTGTGTGTGTGTGTGTGTGACACAGGTGGGTGTGTGTGTGTGTGACACACAGGTGGTGTGTGACACACAGGTGGTGTGTGTGTTTGTGTGTGACACAGGTGGTGTGTGTGTGTGTGTGACACACAGGTGGTGTGTGACACACAGGTGGTGTGTGTGTGTGACACACAGGTGGTGTGTGTGTGTGACACACAGGTGGTGTGTGTGTGTGACACACAGGTGGTGTGTGTGTGTGACACACAGGTGGTGTGTGTGTGTGTGTGTGACACACAGGTGGTGTGTGTGTGACACACAGGTGGTGTGTGTGTGTGACACATAGGTGGTGTGTGTGTGTGACACACAGGTGGTGTGTGTGTGTGTGACACACAGGTGGTGTGTGTGTGTGTGACACACAGGTGGGTGTGTGTGTGTGACACACAGGTGGTGTGTGTGTGTGTGTGACACAGGTGGTGTGTGTGTGTGTGTGTGTGTGTGACACACAGGTGGTGTGTGACACACAGGTGGTGTGTGTGTGTGTGACACACAGGTGGTGTGTGTGTGTGTGTGACACACAGGTGGTGTGTGTGTGTGTGTGACACACAGGTGGTGTATGTGGCACACAGGTGGTGTGTGTGTGAGACACGACTCTGTGTGTGAGACAAAACTGTCCCTGACAGTTTTTGTCAGGGACAGTTCAGTCCCCAGCTGCCCTATGTTTACTCCATCACATAGTGACGGAGTGTGTGGGAATAATCTTGTTGACAGTGTCTATTTTGTCAATTCTACAACAGCAGATAATAAGAATTCCCAGAGATACTTGTAACTTGAGATACTTGGTTTGGTTGGTTAAGTTAGGATAGGTTAGGATAGATTAGGTTAGGCTAGGTTAGGCTAGGCTAGATTAGGTTAGGTCAGCCTAACCTATCATATTTATTCATTACTAACGTATTGCCAGGAAGCTTTGTGAAGCTTGTGTAGCATGTGGCAGCTTGTGGTAATTAGACGGACCTCTTGTAACCTTGTGGAAAATTGAAACAGAAATTTCCTTAAGTACTTTCGTATATTAATACATGACTCCTTTTGAAGATGTATTAATATAAGGAAATTTCTGTTTCAATTTTCCTCCGTGGTCTCACACTGTCATATATATATATATATATATATATATATATATATATATATATATATATATATATATATATATATATATATGCAAACAAGCCTGAATGGTCCCCAGGACTAGATACAACTGAAAACTCACACCCCAGAAGTGACTCGAACCCATACTCCCAGGAGCAACGCAACTGGTATGTACAGGGATGCCTTAAACCACTTGACCATCACGACCGGACATAAGGAAGTGATAGCCTGAGCTATATGAACCACTTCCCCGCCGGCACCTGGATGGTTATCTTGGGCATAGCATTTTATCAAATCACCTCATTTTTTGGGGCAACACGTGAGGAACACAAATGCAAACAAGCCTGAATGGTCCCCAGGACTAGATACAACTGAAAACTCACACCCCAGAAGTGACTCGAACCCATACTCCCAGGAGCAACGCAACTGGTATGTACAGGGATGCCTTAAACCACTTGACCATCACGACCGGACATAAGGAAGTGATAGCCTAAGCTATATGAACCACTTCCCCGCCGGCACCTGGATGGTTATCTTGGGCATAGCATTTTATCAAATCACCTCATTTTTGGGGCAACACGTGAGGAACACAAATGCAAACAAGCCTGAATGGTCCCCAGGACTAGATACAACTGAAAACTCACACCCCAGAAGTGACTCGAACCCATACTCCCAGGAGCAACGCAACTGGTATGTACAGGGATGCCTTAAACCACTTGACCATCACGACCGGACATAAGGAAGTGATAGTTGCACCTGCAGAATCTTTTTTACTTGTTGCACTTCTTGCACCTGCTGCACTTGTAGCTCGTCATGATTTTTTTCCAGGGCATTATGGCTAGCTCCTTCTGATCCTAATGTAAGTTTATCTGCATCAAGCTTCCTTGTGCGTGCTGGGAAAAAAATAAAGATTTATAAAAATACAGCATGTACGTACACAGTTAAAAAATTGCTCAAGGAGCTAATTAAGAACAAAGCAGTTGGCCAAGTGTAACAGCAAAAATATTGGAAAAAACAAGTAAAACTAAACTGGTAGAACACCGGGAGAAAAACTTTATAATATCAGACAGTCAACATGGTTTTCGAAATGGAAGATCCTGTGTAACAAATTTAATCAGTTACTATGATTGAGCCGCAGAAATTTTACAGGAAAGAGATGGTTGGGTTGATTGCATCTATCTGGACCTAAAAAAGGCATTCAGCAGAATTCCACATAAGAGTTTGTTCTGGAAACTGGACCATATTGGAGGGGTGACAGGTAAGCTTCTAACATGGATTAAAAAATTTCAAACTGATAGAAAAATGAGGGCAGTAATCAGAGGCAATGTATCTGACTGGAGAAATGTCACGAGTGGAGTACCACAGGGTTTAGTTCTGGCACAGATAATGTTCATTGTCTAGATAAACTGTCTAACAGATATAATACATAATTATATGAACATGTTTGATGATGATGGTTAGATAATAGGGAAGACAAAATAAGCATATGGAGCACCACTTGGCTAATGGAATTTAATGTGAATAAATGCCATGTTATGGAATGTGGAATAGGGGAACATAATTAAACCCCATACAACCTATAAAATATAGGTTGAATATCCCATACTCATCCTGTGGGTGGTATTGGACCCCATACCCATCCTGTGGGTGGTTGGAGCCCCATACCCATCCAGTGGGTGATAGTGGACGCCATACTCATCCTGTGGGTGGTATTGGACCCCATACCCATCCTGTGGGTGGTTGTGAGGCCCATACTCATCCAGTGAGTGATAGTGAACGCCATACTCATCCTGTGGGTGGTATTGGACCCCATACCCATCCTGTGGGTGGTTGTGAGCCCCATACCCATCCTGTCGGTGGTAGTGGACGCCATACACATCCAGTGGATGGTATTGGACCCCATACCCTTCCTGTGGGTGGATGTGATCCCCATAACCATCCTGTGGGTGGATGTGACCCCCATACCCATCCTGTGGGTGGATGTGACCCCCATACCCATCCTGCGGGTGGTATCGGACCCCTTACCCACCTAACAGGTGGTAGTGGACCCTATACGCATCTTATAGTTGATATATAGTAGACACCACACCATTTGCGGTAGTTTACCCCATAGACAACATAACATCGTTTTCTGTTAGCGTTCCTACAGAACATTCTTTAAATATTTTTAAAGCACAAACTATGGTATATAATATTGATTATGAAGCACTGTTATTCTATGTAATAATTTATAGTGCTTATTATAATCTTCTAAGAACAACTAATATTCCTCAAAACAAAACTACGAGCCTTCAATAGGATGTAGCTGATTTGTAATATTCTAAGAGCATGGACAATAGAAGGTAAATTTCACAACCCATGTGCGACCTGAAAACTACAATTTTCATTATAATTATACCAATCACGACTATTCTGCTATCTACGTTGATGGAAGGGTACTGTGAGACGTAAATTGGTACGTGAGGAAGAGTTTGGGCCTTCGTAAAAAGGTAACTGGGAATATATCACATATGTACTAAATCACATTCAACATATAGACTTTAAGCATTAAGTCATATATATGCTGTCTTGTGTGAGGACGGGTTGCACACACACACACACACACACACACAAGTGTGTGTGTGTGTGTGTGTGTGTGTGTGTGTGTGTGTGTGTGTGTGAACACTTGGTGTTCAAGTGTAGATATGATAGAGCCCATTAGGCTCAGGAAACTGTACACCTGTTGATTGACGGTTGAGAGGCGGCACCAAAGAGCCAGAGCTCAACCCCCGCAAGCACAACTAGGTGAGTACAACTAGGTGAGTACACACACACACCTTGTCAAGCACAAGACGAAGCTTGAAAATTTTAGTGGTATGCCAATAGCTGGCTACTCACAGGACTAAAAGGCATGAGTTACAAGGACAGGCTGCGAGAAATGCACCTCATGACACTGGAAGACAGAAGAGTAAGGGGAGACATGATCACTACATACATTCTCAGAACAATAATAGGGTACATAAAGATAAAGTGTTTAACACGGGTGGTAGGCGAACAAGGGGACACAGGTGGAAACTTAGTACCCAAATGAGCCACTGGGATGTTAGAAAGAACTTTTTCAGTGTCAGAGTAGTTAATAGATGGAATGTATTAGGCAGTGATGTGGTGGAGGCTGACTCCATACACAGTTTCAAATGCAGATATGATAGAGCCCAGTAGGCTCAGGAATCTGTACACCAGTTGATTGAAGGTTGAGAGGTGGGACAAAAGAGCCAGAGCTCAACCCCCGCAACCACAACTAGGTGAGTATTGTCGAGGTTCACCATAAGAGGGTGAGCAACAGTATACAAGAAATCCTCTCGACGGTCGCACTGGCGATAACCGTTACTCACCGTAGCCCTGCGGGTCTTCACTCCACCCTCGCGGCACCACTGTTCGTCAGGAGAGTACCCCAGTCGATCTCCAACCGGCCTTAATAGTCAGACATGAGTGAGGACACAGTTTGCTCTCTCCCAATTGTGTGCCCGCCCCGACAAGGGCTCTACTACTACTAATTGCAAGGGCGCCAACTGGTGTTTCCGTGTCCAGTAACACGTCAGTGGATTGTGGAATTGTGGTAACAGTGGCAAGAGCACATTAAATAAATCTAAATATCAGGCAGGTGTGTATCTCTAGCTATCACTCTGACCTTTTCAGTGGTTAAGTAGCAGCAAGAATTATGGAGGGGTAATAAAAACGAGAAGGAATTTCGTATTTTACTTAAAACTCAAGAGATCATATTCATAAATCAACAGGCAAGCAAGTACAATGCAGAAGTCGCTCTCTCTCTCCACATATAATTTGGGCACACCTATATGGCAACACTCTCCCCCCTCGCGTCAAATGTCAAAATCAGCTGGGCGATTCTCACCGCGCGAATGTTCGTTTATTTGTTTGTCTGGCGTGAGGCACCCGTTTCTTTAAATTCTCAACTATCACTGTATTGACACACAACACGGTTACTGCTATAATGGCAATACAACGCAATTGAATCACTGCATTGGTCTTGAGCTCAAACAAATATTTCTATATCAATAAACACAGTAGCTCACAGTAATGCATTCAACACCGTAATTTCACGGTAATGATAATAAATGTTATGAGACACTGCACAGTCCTTCAACACCATAATTTACTTAAATGGCAATGACACAGGAAACTGTACACATGAAAGTTATTCAACACACAAGCATATATATATATGGATCAATTCATCAAATCAATAATAGTATGATATATACTGGACTCACAGCCTAACACCAATAACTGGTACACTTTATATAAATATATTCTCTGACATAAGTTATACTATAAATGTCACATGAAAGAATTCATCGACTAACACAGCAAACTCTTCAATAATAATACGGGTGCATCCACACAGCACAAATATATCCTGTGAGAGCTTTCTACAGCCCCACTTCTCACAACTGTGTCCTACCGTGACATTGGTGAGCCTTGCTCACGACATACAAAATACTCTGGCTAAGTAATACAGCTGACTAAAGGGGAATTGGGAGAGAAACTGAAACACCTACTTCCACCTCGCTGTGCGGACTAGCCCTCCGGTGAGAGTTGAATTGTAGCTCCTGGTCCCAGGTCTCGCCTCGGTGTAGGGAACGCCCTTACACACACACTGATGCGTACTCCAGGAACTCAATCAACGTCCCAAAATAAACCCGTCGTCTCCGTGCCTTTCCACTGCAGGTCCGTGCTCCTCCACGACTTCTTGTAGGGTTGGAGTCGGTCTTCTGGCCGTGGACTTCCCTCTCAACTACGGCTGCCAGCCTACGGTCTCGGCTGCAGACGTCCTGATTCCCAATTAGTTTTCATCTTCCCATTAGTTCCCGGTGAATCAGTCCAGCGAATATGTCGTGAAAAAAATGGGTGATCTGTATCAGACGTCACATATGTCACTGCACAGGCCTCGTTTCTTCTTGCACAGTACCTGTCCCCAGGAGCACTTGTTGCTCAATATTCCGTCGATTCCCTCTCTGGCTCAACACATGAACGAAGGAAGACTTCACAGGGTACTGGCAGACTTCGGGTGACGCGTAAGATCCCCGGGAAGGGAATAACTGTCAAAACTGACAGGACCAACTTTCGTACCTCCGACCTTCCTGACGTGCCAGGTTAGACTGGTCTTACTGTCAAACTGACAGGACCATCGTTCACACATCCAACCTAGTTGATGTGTCGGTCAAACTGGTTCCCTCACGGTGGAATGGCCCAGCCACTACGCTGTCTCCTAACCGGGTGAACTGCTACAGACGCCACATACGTCACTGCACAGACCACTTCTTGCAACGCACCTGTCCCGGGAGCACTTGTTGCTCAATATTCCGTCAATTCCTTTTCCTGGTCCAACACATAAACTAAGGAAGACTTCAGAAAGTGCGTGCAGACTACAAGACACGTACATCCACCGGAGCTTGGGTAAACTGTCACACTGACAGGATCCCCGGTCGCACGTCCTGCCTCCCTGACGTGCCGTGTGAGACTGGTAGCACCACAGAGGTGCGGTCCCTGGACCCTCCTGCTCTCGTGACGTCATACCCTCCAGGGGCGGTTTTCATTGGCTCCTTGTGCCACGTCACTGTCAGTGACCAATCTGGTGCCACTGACGTCACATTTTTTTCGGGAGAACGGAGGAGCTGGCGCCATATTGGCATCCTAAAGGGCCTAAACAACAGGCCAAATCTTCCCTCTTTTTCGAATTTCTCGCAAACACGTCCACACTTCACGCTACCACACATATCAAATTGTAGGCCGCAACGTAAAGAACGCTCGGGAAAAGTGGATATGACTCTTACAGCTGGCGTGGGAGAAATATAAGGGGGGGGGAACACCGTCACATGCCCCTCCCCTTAAAATAAGAGTCATATCTGGTGAGTGTACACGAGACAAGGCATCCGCAACTATGTGGTCCTTTCCTCTGATGAGCTTAATTTCCAGCCAGTACTCCAGCCGTCAATGCAAGACACTCCTCCTCTATCTATTGGCCGTTCCCACGGTCACTCCTGGCTCCCATTGCTTTCCTAGCACGGACAGAGGACTCCATACCTCATGTCCGTTCACCACCTGGAACGGTGAGAAACCTAACGATTCTACCACTGCGTTACGAATGGCAAACAACGCAGGGTATACTGCCTCATCCCACTCAGCTCCCTGCTCTGTGCAGAACACTCAGAATTGTCTTCAAGGTGGAGTGGAATCGAGTTGCGTGGTGACCACCGGCCAGGTCGGACGCTCCTGAGGTCTCTCCGCACTGGCTAGTGTTTACGTTGGGTGATTGCTGGTTTGCCCTGCTGGTGGTGGTCTGCCACTGACAGGGTGACGTTTGCTTAGCCATGGGGACTTCTCGCCCCCCAGTGAAGAGGACATTGTCGGCTGGCCTGGTGTTTACGGTACCAGTAGACCATCCATTGGTTGGTGTCGCCCTGGTGGACGTGCTTCATGTGCAGCTGTCGGACCTGGTGGGCATCCAGCTGCTTCAGGGCAACCGTGCTGTGGTAAAGTTCCGCCTCCAGGCTGCCTTTCAGGCGTTTCTCGAGCGGTGTGAGGGGCGTGTTTACCCTCTCCCTGATACTGCTGGCTCCGTTAAGGTAGTGAATCTTAGTGTCACCTTGACGTCTGTGGCGGTGCATGGCGCCCCCTTCGAATTTCAGGACGACTTTTTGACCTCCTGTTTCGAACGGTTTGGGACAGTGTTAAGTGTTCGTTGGAACAGGGTCGTTGCCGGGCACTGTGTTGGTATGCTTGACGGCTCCCGCACCCTGACGATGTCGCTGAAGTGTAGTGTACCGTCGTCGATATCCGTGTTGGGATACACGCTCCACTGCCAGTATCGGGGTCAACCGCGCACCTGTTATCGGTGTGGTCACGAGGGTCATCTGGCTGCAGCGTGCGACGTGGGAGCAGCTGGTCGGGTGCATGTTTTTCGTGCGGAGGATTTCCCACCCTTGTTACTTCCGGACGGTTCTGAGGATGGAGTGGGTACTGTGCCTGCGGCGCCTGGTTGCCTGTCTGCTGCTCCGCCTGTTGAGGTGAATTCTACGGCCTGCACGACCCGTCTGGTGCCTGCTGTGGCCCCTGGGGATGTTGAGCCGGTGTGTGTGGGTGTTGGGCCGTCGCCTGAGCTGCGTGTTGTGCAGGATGTCCCGGTGGAGGTCCATGTCCCGCCTGTGGATGTGATACCGGCTCCCGGGAATACGGGTTCTGCTGTGCCTGCCGTGCCTGTGTGTGCTGACAACTGTAGTTCTGCTCTTTCCATCCCTTTGCCGAAGCGTGCGCGTCAGTGTTCTGAGGCTGTTTCCCTGGATGATGTGGACAGTGTGGGTGATGTGGCCTCTGTGGACTCTTCGGACAGTGCTGGTGTGACCTGTGTGGATGTGAAGATGGTGGCCGTGCCTGCGGAGCGGCCTGCTGGGCGTGGTGTGGTGCGACCTGTCTCGAAGCGTTCACGGCGGGCTCGGAGTGTGTCTCCCCCTCGTGGTGTGCCTTGGGAGGAGGTGGGGGAGTATGATGATCTGGCGCCCCCCTCCGAGGATGTTGGTGCTGTGAGAGACTCCGAAGTTGCTACCTGTGCCTCTCCTCCTGCGTCTCCTGCTGTTGGATCTCCGCAGTGGGGGGTTGTCCCTGATGATCGGGACCTCGTCGTGATGTTGCGGAAAGATGTGCGCCGGGGGGCCTCGGGTCCTGTGCCCGGTGGTGGGGTCGGTGCCGCGCCTGCATCCCCTGCTGTATCCCCTCCTTCCTTGCTCCGGTCTGGGGATTGCCTGGTTCCGTCTGCTGGAGTCGTGCCCTGTGAGGGTCCGGAGTTGGGCCCTTATCGAGATGCCCGGGTGCTTCCGATCCCGTGGTGCTCGTCCACTATCTGGGTATCGCGGGTGAAGGAGTTTGTGTATCGGGTGCCGGATAGGATGTCTCAGCCGAGGGCGCTGCCTAGTGGCCGGCTGCCCGTTGACGAGCGGGTGATTTGGGAAGCGTACTGCTTGCGCTTTCCGATATACAAGTTTCCGGAGAAGTATTAGTTCCCGTCTTGCACACACTGCTAAGCCGTGCGTGGCTGCCACCGTGACCGCGACGCCCTGCCCCCCGGTGCGGGGTGTCTACCTCTAACAATGTTCGCCTCAGTTTTCGCCGCCTCTCCTCTCTACAGCCCATCACATCTACCGCTTTTGACTTTCTTCTCATCCTAACTGTCAACGCATCTCCTTACGTCTGTCCTGGTGCAGTCATCGGGAGGGTTAACCCTTCATGCAAACTGCACCTATTCTCAAGAAGAAGAAGAGGAGTGGAATCTTTCGATCACCCCTTGTGACTTCGGTCGGTAGGGCGACGACCGAATCTGTGTCACTCCCCAACTTGTCACTGTCTGTCTGAACCACTTAGACTGGAATATACTTCCACAGTCCATCTGAATTTCTCTGGGCATTCCCACCCAAGAGAAAAATCGTTGTAGCTGCCCGGCTACTCCTCTCGACGTCAAACGCCGCATCGGGACAGCTTCCGGAAATCTTGTAGATGCACACATGATTGTCAGCAGGTAGGTGTTCCTTCGTTTCGTCCGCGGCAACGTTCCCACACCATCGATTAACAGACACTCGAATGCAGGCCCAAAAGCGGGAACAGGGACTAACGGGGCCTTTGGTATCGCGGATTAACTCTTCCCTGCCCTCTGGCAAGGTAGGCAAGTCTTGCAGTAACGCCTCACATTGGCGTCCATATCTGGCCAGTAGAAATGGTCCCTGATCTTACACAACGTCTTGGTCACCCCCAGGTGACCCGCAGAGTCCACAGAGTGCAACAGATCCAACACTGCCGCTCTGCACTGGGCTGGCAACACTACCTGGTGCCTCGTACCTAGAGATTCTTCTTTGGCCTCCATCCTTACAGGTCTCCACTGTCTCATCAGCATTCCGTCCTGTATATAAAAGTGAGTGGCCCTCTCAGGACTAACACGTCCTCCTTTGGCCTCATGAATCAATTCAGGGAACTCTAGCTGCTGCAGCTCTCCAAGACGAGTGCGGTCCACTCCAAGAAAACTGGCGAGGGTCACCTGTAACTCGCCATCCGGGCTGCCTTCGCCCTCCACTCGTTCTCCGGGTTCCATGAAGAGGTGATCGATTCCCAAGCTGTCGGACGTCTCCTCAGCCCCATCAGGTTCATTCCCTTTGTGTCCGTCGCACCGCCTTGGGACCACAGTGCATACAGGGAACGCCACCGCGGCAACTCCCTTCTCGTCCCCACAGGCGTCTAACACTCCGCCTTTTTCCTTGTAGTGCTCCATGCACTCTTCGCCACTCACGAGGTTAGGGTGAACACATCCTCCACATGCGTCATTCCCTAGGATGACTTGTGCCTCCATCTTAGGCATCGATGCACAGACCCCTACCACTAGGGTCTGGCAGCCATAATCAGAATTCAGAGTCACCTGGTGTACGGGCATCCTCACTGGGCCTCCCACAGTGGTCACAACTGCCACCCCCACTCTGGTACTCTCGTAACCCTCGGGGAACAGGATCTTACTTACCAGGGTAAAGTCGGCTCCGGTGTCTCTCAAAATCTTCACAGGAATGGGGTCTGCGTCTCCCATCCTTACGGTCCCCGCACACACGAATGGGTGAACTCTTTTCTTCCCACTCAGTACGGGTTAATCCCGCACTCTCTCGGCCATCTGGTCCTCTACTCTCACGAAAGCAACGTTCCCCCGCCGCTTAGGGCGTCTGCAATCCCGCACGACGTGTCCGAATACTCCGCAGTTGTAGCAGCGGATCCTTCTTCTTCTGAGGACCTCCCTCGCGCCTTCCAACGTCTCCTCCGTAGCATCTCTCGTCGTAGCAACAGCTCCTGAGCTCTCAGTTGGGGACTTCTTTAACGGTTCGACAGCACTCTTCGATCCTCTACTGTCTCCCTTCGAGAGGTAGGACTTGGGAGAACTCGCTCCTGTCCTCCATCCGTCCGTCCTTCTATATCTCTTACTGTATCCGGAATATACTGGCGGTCGGTGCTGTCCCTCTCGGCGTGGTTGCAAAGCTTCCTCTAGCATGTCAGCTCTGTCGGCCGCGGCCCTCAGGTTCTTTATGTCCGCCTCCTTCACTCTCACCCTGATCTCAGGAGAGAGCACGGACATAAACTTCTCCATGACCATCAGCCTCTTGACATCTTCAGCTGACTTCGCTCCCTCTGACTCCAGCCACTTCAGGAATTTCTTCGCCATGTCCCTTGCCGTCTCTGCATATGATTTTCCTGGCGAACGGGTACATTCCCTGAATCTCTTCCTGTAGCATTCCGGTGTTAGTTTGAAAGAGTGGAGCACGGCCCTCTTCACAGCATTGTAGTTGGTACACTCTTTGAGGTCGAGCATGTTGTAGGCTTCGCGAGCTTCACCGGTGAGCCTACTCTGAACCAGCTCCACCCACTCTGCTCTCGGCCACTTCTTAAAGGTAGCGATCCTCTCAAAGTGGTCGAAGAAGCCCTCAGCTTCATTAGGCACAAAGACCGGCAAATCCCGTTCATGCACCCCACGGTCTTCCTGCTGTGGAGGGGCCGGTGGGACTAGCCTGAGTTCAGCTCGCTTCAGCTCAACCTCCTGCTGCTTCATCCTAGCTTCCAGCTCGCGCTCCTCTCGTCTCAGTTGTGCCTCGTGCTCACGCTCTTCCCGTCTCAGCTGTGCCTCTCGTTCTTCCCTTTTCAGCTGTGCTTCTCGTTCCTGCTCTTTACGCTTCAGCTGTGCCTCTCGTTCTTCTCGTTTCAGCTGTGCCTCTGCTTCTCGTTCTTCCTTGCGCATCTGTGCTTCTTGCTCACACTCTTCCCTGCGCAGCTGTGCTTCCAGTTGTAGCTTCATTATCTCCAGCTTGACGCTGCGCCTGCTGCCGCTGGATCCTCTACTGCTTCCACCAACGCTCAAGTTTTCTCCTATGCTGGCAGGTGCCTGTGGCCGTTCCTCTCCCAAAGCTTCATCTCGTGCCCTGAGCTGTGCCATGATCTCGAGCCTCCTCTCTTCCACCTTGGAAGATCTCAACTTTATCCCAAAGTGGTCAGCCACCAACTGCAGCTGTGCCTGGTGCAATCCTCTAGCACCTGCTCATCCCTTTGTGTCAATGAAACTTGCTACCTTCTCATCCTCCATCTTGTGCTATGAGTGATAACCTGCACCTGATACCTAATACCACTATCAATGTACCACAATTGCAACCGTTATCTTGATCGTTATCCTTATCAAATCCTTATCGTATCCTGGCAAGGTCGCCAATGTCGGGGTTCACCATAAGAGGGGTGAGCAACAGTTTACAAGATGTCCTCTCAACGGCCGAAATATTAGCGATAACCGTTACTCACCATAGTCCTGCGGGTCTTCACTCCATCCTCGCGGCGCCACTGTTCGCCAGGAGAGTACCCCAGTTGATCCCCAACCGGCCTAAATAGTCAGAGATGAGTGAGGACACAGTTTGCTCTCTCCCGACTGTGTGCCCGCCCCGACAAGGTACTACTAATTGCAAGGTCGCCAACTGGTGTTTCCGTGTCCAGTAACACGTCAGTGGATTGTGGAATTGTGGTAACAGTGGCAAGAGCACACTAAATAAATCTAATATCAGACAGGTATGTATCTCTGTCACTCTCACCTTTTCAGTGGTTTAGTAGCAGCAAGAATTATGGAGGGGTAATACAAACGAGAAGGAATTTTGTATTTTACTTAAAACTCAAGAGATCATATTCATATATCAACAGGCAAGCATGTACAATGCAGAAGTCGCTCTCTCTCTCCACATATAATTTGGGCACACCTATATGGCAACACTCTCCCCCCTCGCGTCAAATGTCAAAATCAGCTGCGCGATTCTCACCTCGCGAATGTTCGTTTATTTGTTTGTCTGGCGTGAGGCGCCCGTTTCTTTAAATTCTCAACTATCACTGTATTGACACACAACATGGTTACTGCTATAATGGCAATAGAACGCAATTGAATCACTGCATTGGTCTTGAACTCAAACAAATATTTCTATATCAATAAACACAGCAGCTCACAGTAATGCATTCAACACCGTAATTTCACGGTAATGATAATAAATGTTATGAGACACTGCACAGTCCTTCAACACCGTAATTTACTTAAATGGCAATGACACAGAAAACTGTACACATGAAAGTTATTCAACACACAAGCATATATATATATATATATATGGATCAATTCATCAAATCAATAATAGTATGATAAATACTGGGCTCACAGCCTAACACCAATAACTGGTACACTTTATATATATATATATATTCTCTGACATAAGTTATATTATAAATGTCACATGAAAGAATTCATCAACTAACACAGCAAACTCTTCAATAATAATACGGGTGCATCCACACACCGCAAATATATCCTGTGAAAGCTTTCTACAGCCCCACTTCTCACAACTGTGTCTTACCGTGACATTGGTGAGCCTTGCTCACGACATACAAAATACTCTGGCTAGGTAATACAGCAGACTAAAGGGAAATTGGGAGAGAAACTGAAACACCTACTTCCTCCTTGCTGTGCGGACTAGACCTCTGGTGAGAGTTGAATTGTAGCTCCTGGTCCAAGCTCTCGCCTCGGTGTAGGGAACGCCCCCACACACACACTGATGCGTACTCCAGGAACTCAATCAACGTCCCAAAATAAACGCGTCGTCTCCGTGCCTTTCCACTGCAGGTCCGTGCTCCTCCACGACTTCTTGTAGGGTTGGAGTCGGTCTCCTGGCCGTCGACTTCCCTCTCAACTACGGCTGCCAGCCTACGTCTCAGCTGCAGACGTCCTGATTCCCAATTAGTTTTCTTCTTCCCAGTAGTTCCCGGTGAATCGGTCCAGCCAATACGTCATCACAAAAACGGGTGATCTGTCTCAGATGTCACATACGTCACTGCACAGGCCTCGTTTCTTCTTGCATAGTACCTGTCCCCAGGAGCACTTGTTTCTCAATATTCTGTCGATTCCCTCTCTGGCTCAACACATGAACGAAGGAAGACTTCACAGGGTACTGGCAGACTTCGGGTGACACGTAAGATCCTCGGGAAGGGAATAACTGATAAAACTGACAGGACCAACTTTCGTACCTCCGACCTTCCTGACGTGCCAGGTTAGACTGGTCTTACTGTCAAACTGACAGGACCATCGTTCACACATCCAACCTAGTTGACGTGTCGGTCAAACTGGTTCCCTCACGGTGGAATGGCCCAGCCACTACGCTGTCTCCTAACCGGGTGAACTGCTACAAACGTCACATACGTCACTGCACAGACCACTTCTTGCAACGCACCTGTCCCGAGAGCACTTGTTGCTCAATATTCCGTCAATTCCTTTTCCTGGTCCAATACATGAACTAAGGAAGACTTCACAGAGTGCATGCAGATTACAGGAGACGCGTACATCCACCAAAGCTTGCTTAAACTGTCACACTGACAGGATCCCCGGTCGCACGTCCTGCCTCCCTGACGTGCCATGTGAGACTGGTAGAGCCACAGAGGCGCGGTCCCTGGACCCTCCTGCTCTCGTGACGTCATACCCTCCAGGGGCGGTTTTCATTGGCTCCTTGTGCCACGTCACTGTCCTACCTTACCCTGCGGTTACCTTGAGGTGCTTCCGGGGCTTAGTGTTCCTGCGCCCCGGTCGTCGACCAGGCCTCCTAGTTGCTGGACTGATCAACCAGGCTGTTAGACGTGGGCTCGCTGCTCGCAGCTTACGTATGAGTCACAGCCTGGTTGATCCTTTGGAGGTGCTTACAGTTTCTCTCTTGAACACTGTGAGGGGTTTGCCAGTTATGTCCCTTATGTGTAGTGGAAGCATGTTGAACAGTCTCGGGCCTCTGATGTGATAGAGTTCTCTCTCAGAGTACCAGTTGCACCTCTGCTTTTCAACGGGGGTATTCTGCACATCCTGCCATGTCTTCTGGTCTCATGTGATGTTATTTCTGTGGCAGGTTTGGGACCAGCCCCTCTAATATTTTCCACGTGTAAATTATTATGTATCTCTCCCACCTGCGCTCAAGGGAGTACAGATTTAGGCTCTTAGCCGTCCCCAGTATTTAGATGTTTTACTGAGTGGATTCTAGCAGTAAAGGATCTCTGCACGCTCTCCAGGTCAGCAATTTCCCAGCTTTGAAGGGGCTGTCATTGTGCAGCAGTACTCCACTCTAGAGAGCACAAGCGTTTTGAAAAGTATCATCATCGGTATAGCACTCTAGTGTGAAAAGTTCTTGTTATCCAACCTGTCATTTTTTTGCAGTTGTGACGGCTACTTTATTGTGTTCTTTAAAGATAAGGTCTTCCGACATGAGTACACCCAGATCCTTTACATTGCCTTTTCGTTCTATGTTATGATTGCCTGAGTTTTGTACGTGGTTTCTGTTGTTTTTATGTTTTCAATTTTTCCGTAGCGCATGAGCTGGAACTTATCCTCGTTAACAATCATATTATTTTCTGTAGCCCATAGAGAGACCTGATCTACATCTGATTGGAGGTTTTGCCGTGTCCTCTATGTTGCCAACTCTCATGAAACCTAGTGTCATCTGCAAAGGATGATACAGTGCTATAGGTTGTGTTCTGTCTATGTCCGCATGATGATGAGAAAAAGTACTGGAGCAAGCACAGTACCCTGTGGGACTGAGCTCTTCACGGTTGATGGCTGGATTTTATTTTGTTGACTATTACACATTGGGTTCTGTTGGTCAGGAAATTGTAGATCCATCTGCCTATTTTTCCGCTAATTCCTTTTGAACGCATTTTATGTGCAATAACCCATGGTCACATTTATCGAAAGTTTTGCGAAATCTGTGTAAATTACATCAGCGTTTTGTTTGTCTTCCATAACATCTAATGCCATATCATAGTGGTCCAGCAACTGCGACAGGCAAGAGCGCCCTGTTCTGAAACCATGTTGTCCGGGGTTATGGAGATGCTGTGATTCCGTGTATTTTGTGATCTTACTTCTTAGCACTCTCTCAAAATTTTTATGATGTGCGATGTTAGTGCTATCGGTCTGTAATTTTTTTGCCTCTGCCTTATTTCNTGTACCCTCTTGTTGTTCTGGTGGGAGGGGGTGGGGGTGAGAGGAGGGGGGGAGTTGTCCCAGTGTAGGGTGGAGTATTTTTCACACTTGGTGTCGAAACTAGGTCCCACACGAGCTGCACATTTCCCTTGATATACTTTCCTATGTTAACTTATATCCAAGACTAACTATTAAAAAGCAATACCACTGTACACCGATTGACTGACTAAGTGTGTGAGAGGCCTTACCCTTATCGCCAAATCAAAACATCCCACAGCACAAACAGGTGTTAAGTACTGTTGACAGTGGTGTGTAGGCCTGTCGTCTCCATCCACGCGCTGCCAGGCGTAGGTCCCTCCAACTTGTTGTTATATATAACCAGTACTCTGCTCCTTGTTCCTCTTAGCACCGATATAGATCAATGCCACACGTTTAGAATCACTTCTTCACTATCCTATTCACTATTTGTTATGATCTTCACTATCACATTTAGTGATAAATGGTGTGTGTGTGTGTGTGTGTGTGTGTGTGTGTGTGTGTGTGTGTGTGTGTGTGTGTGTGTGTGTGTGGTGTGTGTGTGTGTGTGTGACACAGGTGGTGTGTGTGTGTGTGACACACAGGTGGTGTGTGACACACAGGTGGTGTGTGTGTTTGTGTGTGACACAGGTGGTGTGTGTGTGTGTGTGACACACAGGTGGTGTGTGACACACAGGTGGTGTGTGTGTGTGACACACAGGTGGTGTGTGTGTGTGACACACAGGTGGTGTGTGTGTGTGACACACAGGTGGTGTGTGTGTGTGACACACAGGTGGTGTGTGTGTGTGTGTGTGACACACAGGTGGTGTGTGTGTGACACACAGGTGTGTGTGTGTGTGACACATAGGTGGTGTGTGTGTGTGACACACAGGTGGTGTGTGTGTGTGTGACACACAGGTGGTGTGTGTGTGTGTGACACACAGGTGGTGTGTGTGTGTGTGACACACAGGTGGTGTGTGTGTGTGTGTGACACAGGTGGTGTGTGTGTGTGTGTGTGTGTGTGTGACACACAGGTGGTGTGTGACACACAGGTGGTGTGTGTGTGTGTGACACACAGGTGGTGTGTGTGTGTGTGTGACACACAGGTGGTGTGTGTGTGTGTGACACACAGGTGGTGTATGTGGCACACAGGTGGTGTGTGTGTGAGACACGACTCTGTGTGTGAGACAAAACTGTCCCTGACAGTTTTTGTCAGGGACAGTTCAGTCCCCAGCTGCCCTATGTTTACTCCATCACATAGTGACGGAGTGTGTGGGAATATCTTGTTGACAGTGTCTATTTTGTCAATTCTACAACAGCAGATAATAAGAATTCCCAGAGATACTTGTAACTTGAGATACTTGGTTTGGTTGGTTAAGTTAGGATAGGTTAGGATAGATTAGGTTAGGCTAGGTTAGGCTAGGCTAGATTAGGTTAGGTCAGCCTAACCTATCATATTTATTCATTACTAACGTATTGCCAGGAAGCTTTGTGAAGCTTGTGTAGCATGTGGCAGCTTGTGGTAATTAGACGGACCTCTTGTAACCTTGTGGAAAATTGAAACAGAAATTTCCTTAAGTACTTTCGTATATTAATACATGACTCCTTTTGAAGATGTATTAATATAAGGAAATTTCTGTTTCAATTTTCCTCCGTGGTCTCACACTGTCATATATATATATATATATATATATATATATATATATAATATATATATATATATATATATATATGCAAACAAGCCTGAATGGTCCCCAGGACTAGATACAACTGAAAACTCACACCCCAGAAGTGACTCGAACCCATACTCCCAGGAGCAACGCAACTGGTATGTACAGGGATGCCTTAAACCACTTGACCATCACGACCGGACATAAGGAAGTGATAGCCTGAGCTATATGAACCACTTCCCCGCCGGCACCTGGATGGTTATCTTGGGCATAGCATTTTATCAAATCACCTCATTTTTTGGGGCAACACGTGAGGAACACAAATGCAAACAAGCCTGAATGGTCCCCAGGACTAGATACAACTGAAAACTCACACCCCAGAAGTGACTCGAACCCATACTCCCAGGAGCAACGCAACTGGTATGTACAGGGATGCCTTAAACCACTTGACCATCACGACCGGACATAAGGAAGTGATAGTTGCACCTGCAGAATCTTTTTTACTTGTTGCACTTCTTGCACCTGCTGCACTTGTAGCTCGTCATGATTTTTTTCCAGGGCATTATGGCTAGCTCCTTCTGATCCTAATGTAAGTTTATCTGCATCAAGCTTCCTTGTGCGTGCTGGGAAAAAAATAAAGATTTATAAAAATACAGCATGTACGTACACAGTTAAAAAATTGCTCAAGGAGCTAATTAAGAACAAAGCAGTTGGCCAAGTGTAACAGCAAAAATATTGGAAAAAACAAGTAAAACTAAACTGGTAGAACACCGGGAGAAAAACTTTATAATATCAGACAGTCAACATGGTTTTCGAAATGGAAGATCCTGTGTAACAAATTTAATCAGTTACTATGATTGAGCCGCAGAAATTTTACAGGAAAGAGATGGTTGGGTTGATTGCATCTATCTGGACCTAAAAAAGGCATTCAGCAGAATTCCACATAAGAGTTTGTTCTGGAAACTGGACCATATTGGAGGGGTGACAGGTAAGCTTCTAACATGGATTAAAAAATTTCAAACTGATAGAAAAATGAGGGCAGTAATCAGAGGCAATGTATCTGACTGGAGAAATGTCACGAGTGGAGTACCACAGGGTTTAGTTCTGGCACAGATAATGTTCATTGTCTAGATAAACTGTCTAACAGATATAATACATAATTATATGAACATGTTTGATGATGATGGTTAGATAATAGGGAAGACAAAATAAGCATATGGAGCACCACTTGGCTAATGGAATTTAATGTGAATAAATGCCATGTTATGGAATGTGGAATAGGGGAACATAATTAAACCCATACAACCTATAAAATATAGGTTGAATATCCCATACTCATCCTGTGGGTGGTATTGGACCCCATACCCATCCTGTGGGTGGTTGGAGCCCCATACCCATCCAGTGGGTGATAGTGGACGCCATACTCATCCTGTGGGTGGTATTGGACCCCATACCCATCCTGTGGGTGGTTGTGAGGCCCATACTCATCCAGTGAGTGATAGTGAACGCCATACTCATCCTGTGGGTGGTATTGGACCCCATACCCATCCTGTGGGTGGTTGTGAGCCCCATACCCATCCTGTCGGTGGTAGTGGACGCCATACACATCCAGTGGATGGTATTGGACCCCATACCCTTCCTGTGGGTGGATGTGATCCCCATAACCATCCTGTGGGTGGATGTGACCCCCATACCCATCCTGTGGGTGGATGTGACCCCCATACCCATCCTGCGGGTGGTATCGGACCCCTTACCCACCTAACAGGTGGTAGTGGACCCTATACGCATCTTATAGTTGATATATAGTAGACACCACACCATTTGCGGTAGTTTACCCCATAGACAACATAACATCGTTTTCTGTTAGCGTTCCTACAGAACATTCTTTAAATATTTTTAAAGCACAAACTATGGTATATAATATTGATTATGAAGCACTGTTATTCTATGTAATAATTTATAGTGCTTATTATAATCTTCTAAGAACAACTAATATTCCTCAAAACAAAACTACGAGCCTTCAATAGGATGTAGCTGATTTGTAATATTCTAAGAGCATGGACAATAGAAGGTAATTTCACAACCCATGTGCGACCTGAAAACTACAATTTTCATTATAATTATACCATCACGACTATTCTGCTATCTACGTTGATGGAAGGGTACTGTGAGACGTAAATTGGTACGTGAGGAAGAGTTTGGGCCTTCGTAAAAAAGGTAACTGGGAATATATCACATATGTACTAAATCACATTCAACATATAGAC
>WNGS01011851.1:0-14288 GCA_020271785.1 Procambarus virginalis
GAAGAAGTCATTTGTTGGAGAAATTGTTATGGTTTGGGTAATATAAAATGAATTTCCTGTTCTACCCCTAAATATTAACTTAACCCTTTAACTGCGTTGCCTCCAAATATGACACCCCCGTGGTGCGCAGGAAATAAATTCTCTGGAAAAAATTCTTTTTCTTTTTAAAGTGTCAAAAACCCTTCCCTCAGTATGGGTATGTAAAAAAAAAAGTCGTAATTGTACTTACTTTGGCTGCTATGGGGTCCGTAAGTTGGGGCGTGACGTCATGATTCCCCGTGCGCCCGTGCTGTAAGCTCCCGGGGCGGGTGGGGCGGTCGGGGCAGGGCGCGCGAGTTGCCGCGAATATATTTTCGTTCATTTTTTTCGCACAGTTCCAAATACATTTTATTTGTTTTTACGTACTAATCCTATGTATAGTGAACACGTACACTATATTATGGCAGTAAAACAACCGTACTGTCCGAAGACACTGTGTTACGTGCATGACACTTGTGTACACATATGCTGCACATATTTACTATGTATCATGCTAATTTATGTATACATATAATCTATTTACACACTACACACTATATACATTCACCATCAACACACTCAGAACACCTCGAGTGAGAGCAGCCACACCCAGCCAGTCTCCCTCACTCCAACATCTTACTCGCCAACATTGCTCCTCCCACCATACTGTTATAGTTCTTATTACACATGTTCTATATACCTATCTACATGTTTTATTTACCAGAACTATGCAAGTAAGCCGGTATTGTGTCCAAACAGTACAGTGGCCACCATACACTGCATGAAAAATCACACAGCAGACAGCAGACGACGCTACGATTACGTCACCTCCCTCACCAAAATAGCTCCTCTCAACATTCTCCTGTTACTGTTCTTACACTATATACACACACTATATATACCCATGTACATATGTGTTGCCCATAGCGAACCACTAAGCTATTATGGTGAGCAAAACAAGAGTGGCAGCCACACACACACAATGAGGCTACCTCAATTCTCGCCCTCCCTCCCTCACCAAACTTTCCTCCTTCCACAATACTACGCACAACGCTAATTATAACCACAATCCTGCTATTATCACAATCCTGGTCACTAATTCCTGTAAATGAATAATTGACCACACGTTTATTTTGAAAAGGAACCTAAGAAATCATTTGAAAATTCCTAGATGGACGAAATAATGCTGTGGTGCTGTGAACATCGTGAACAGCATTGAATCACTGATAATTGAACATTGTACCCAGTCATTATCACACTCAGGCTCTTCTATAACACTATCATGGCTAAATGATACAAGTTATATATATATTTTGACATTATTAGGCGATTCTGTGGTCACACGCTGAACAGCAGTGCTGTGCTCTCATGCTGCGAGCGCCAGCCTTGGTTGCTCACACACTACTGAGGCTCCCACACCTGGGAATGTGGACCACGATTTTTTTTAAAGATGGCGTCTGTTTACAAGAGCCCTGAGGAAGCTGATGTGAACCCCATGTAGCCGCGGGAGATTTGAATGGAACGTGAAAAATACAAATACCCGGAGGCGCGTAGCGCAAACCAGACGCGAGCCTGCAGGCGCGTTGCGCAGTTAAAGGGTTAAATACAGTTGAACATCGACTTATGAATTTAATCAGTTCTTTGAGACACGTTGTAATTCGAAAATTCGTAGGTCGAAACGAATTTCCCATAACAAATAATATAAATAGATTTAACCTGTAATGCACCCCCAAATATTAACTTAAACGAATACTACTCTTTTTTACAGTAAGTGTATCTCTTACTTTCATTGATGACTCTTTATTTGTGTCTTCTCTACTCACAACTGACATTCTCTACCTCTATCCACAACTATTTCTAAAACAAAATCTCAGAATCCTCACTGTGGAAGATTTTATTGACTAAAGATACAGCTGAATGTGATAAGGCTGAATTTATTGAGAAATCACATAAGCTACATATACTGATTAATGAAAAAGTAGCCATTAAAAGAAAGAGATATCAATTAAACGATATTATAGAAAGTCAACACCACCGCCCTCCCCCATCCCATGGTAGGAAGACGTGGCCTGGAATCTGTGAGACATTGAAGGTTTCTTCCACGGTTTTCTCCCTATTTGACAGTGTAGCTATTACACATTTTTGGTTATAATGGAGGATTGTAAATGTGATATTTAAACACACAAGATATTTGTACATTTTTGTAATAATTAAAGCTCTTTTACATCTTTTTTATACAAGGGAATCCTTATATGTATAGTGTTCCATTTAAACTTCCTCGAACCACTGTATGGATTTTGTTATCCCTCATTACATCATATTTTTCGTGTTTCCAAAAATATTTGTCCAAATATTTATTAATGCATATTTGTTTACAGCAAGAATGATCCAAACAACCTAGACGTGCATTAAATTCATCTATTTGTGATTTAATAGGTGTTAGAATAATTTTTGAATTTAGTTCATTATGTGTTGCTATATAAGGTGACATTTTTGTGGGACATTTATATATAACATTTTTTAAATCACTTGTATATTCAATCATAAGTAAAGTGCTTGCTTGATATAATAGATCCTGTTGATTTGAATCCCTTATTTTTATTTCAATTAGTACTTCGCCTTGTTGGTCGGTATATAATCCACCAGTTCTATTGTCAAACCTAAAGCGAATAAAATCTGCATAAACCATAATCTGGTGCTCTTCATCATGAAGACTCTGGTTCATTGCCATTATTACCCAAATTGTTCCGACCATTCCGATCACCAATCCGACGACCATTGTCTTCATCGTCTGACTTAGTAGACTCATTTGTTCAGATGTTTGTCCTGCAATAATTATTCACATGGGTATTATGTAAATTATAAGTGGAAGTACAACTATGTAATAATATTATCCTAGAAGATATATAGTGGTGGGACCTACCTTCTAGTGCATCGGAATCCACGAGACTGAGGAGTGACAGGATGTGAATTCTTTTTATATTTTCCTTGACCCAGCCAGTTACCAGCCACCATCGCATATTAGTTGGGGGATGGGGGAGGAGCTAGAAGGGTAAAAGAATTCAGCGAGTGATGGTAGGAGGCGACGGAAACACTGCAGTCAGTCTTACTCAACTCCTGCTAAGAGGTCCACACCTGCGGGCCAGGCTTTGCATCATATTGAAAGGTTATATGGCTCTCTCGAACTAAAGATATATTTATTTATACCAAAGTATGTGTGTGTGTGTGTATCCTTTCAAATAAACTTTTTTTTGTCTTTCAGTTAGTATAAAAGTGTCACTAAGGTAGCCTGCAGCAGAACACAGTTCATGGATTAATTAGTGGTGGAGTCGCAATCCAAGCACACTACACCACATACTACCTCTTGATATAACTTGAACAAGTAAGCAGTGGTAGTTGCAGTACTACTTCCTCTCCAGCGGAACTGAAGAAACAAAAAACCATCAAACAAATTTGTCAACCAATCAACCAACCTGTCCATCAACTGGTCAACCAACCAATGAACCTGTCAATCAACTGGTCAACCACCCAACGAACCTATCTCTCAACTAAGTCAACTGGTCAACAACCCCCCTCCTAAATAAAACATCCAAGAACGCAAAGAAACCTGTCCATCAAGTGATCAACCACCCCAACGAACCTCTCTGTCAACTGATCAACCACCCAATGAACCTGTCCGTCAACTGGTCAACAACCCCCCCAACGAAAACATCCAGAGTGTCAACCAACCTGTCCATCAACTGGTCAACAACTACTCAAGGAACCTGTCGGTCAACTGGTCAAGAACCACCCAACGAAAACATCCAAGAGCGCCAACCAACCTGTCCATCAACTGGTCAAGAACCACCCAACGAAAACATTCAAGAGCACCAACCAACCTGTCCATCATCTGGTCAAGAACAACCCAACCAACTTGTTCATCAACTGGTCAACAACCACCCAACTAACTTGTCTATCAACTGGTCAACAACCACCCAACCAACCTGTCAATCCACTAGTCAAAACCACCCAACAAACCTGTTCATCAACTGGTCAACAACAACCCAACCAACCTGTCAATCAACTAGTCAACCACCACCACTCAACCAACCTGTCCATCAACTGGTCAACAACCACCTAACCAACCTGTCCATCATCTGGTCAACCCAAACAACATCAACTGGTCAACCACCCAACAAACCTGTTCATCAACTGGACAACAACCACACAACCAACATGTCTGTCAACTGGTAAACCATCAAACCGTAGAGCAGTAAAAAAATACACAGCTCTATTTTGCAATCTTTTTTTTTCTGTTGGAAGTTCCTTTCTAGGGAAGTGGATAACAATTGATCATATAAAATAAGAGAGTATACAGTGTTTTTCATAATGGTTGCACCATATTTCTTGGATTACAAAATTGCAAGGTCTTTAGTACGTGTCTCAGGCAGTGCCTATAACAGAGGAGTCATTTTAGACTTAAGCAGAATATCCACTTTAGCTGCGAGAGTTCCAGTGAACCCATTGCCTCCTGTATTAGTAGGACCCAGAACACAACAACAATTATCTGAAAGAAGCAACATTGGAGTAAATTCAACTGGAGAAGCAACTCCATCATCTTCCACAGTAGCTCAGACTGTTGTTGCAACAACTTCCCATGAACCCAGTGCAGAAAATGTCGGTAGAAGTGCAAGACCCGCTAGACTTAGAACACATGGACCGACCATTATTTCCCAAGGAAGCGACATTGGAGTAAATTCAACTGGAGTATCTTCCACAATAGGTCCGACTGTAGTTGCAACAACTTCCCATGAACCCAGTGCAGAAAATGCCGGAATAAGTACCTGACCCGCCAGACCCAAAACACATGGACCTACCAGTATTTCCCAAGGAAACGATATTGGAGTAAAGACTGTTTCATCTTCCCGAAAGCGTCCTTGTCCCCAAGACCCCAATGAAGAAAATGACGGAAGAAGTATCACAGGGAGTTGTTGTTGTAGCCAACCCATAACAACAATGGAGGAAATTCTTGCAAGTAAACGGCCCCGTATTGCAATTTTGACCCACCAACAGGTTCATCAATTACTTGCCAATACGTTGACCCCAGAACAAATATTGTTGGATATGAATAATCTGATCCAAGAAAACCATGTTCTTCAACAAAAAGTGTCACTTTTTCAGCAAATCTTTAGAAACAGGGAGAAACTAATTTCTGTGGTTAAGAAAATGGGAATAAAGGTTGAATAAAATTTATGAATATTTAAGATGATGATTATACAGGTTTTTCACGTTTCAGTAGTGGCTACATTTCAACATTCAGTTTCTGCATTCAAAAAAGAATTTACATTGGGTTAATAAACTACAACTTTTCCTCTAAATGATCCATATTATTCTTTCACTCACATACAAGCAATTTAGTTCATAGTATTTTTTCGAATTCATAACACGATAAACTCTGTCAATGTTTCTGAGGTCAATGCAGCATATGTTATCACAGATTACTTTAGAGTCACCAATGTTTTGTTTGTTTGTTCCAAATAGGTATAATACTTGTAAAAAATGCTGTGTCATATATATTACTTTGTAATGTAAATGTGGATTTGTGTGCACTGTTCTAGTTGAACCAAGTTTCATTAATAGTATATAAAAAAATATTAATTTTAATATGCAGTATATATATCTGGGCTAACTATTCCAGATTTAATTGATTAACAAATAAAATTGTTTATATTTTCCCCCCATCATCATATTCCTCACCTTTTAGTCAAGATATGAAAAATATTATGGCTTGTTGTGTGATTTTAATTCAAAAATTATGTAGTGAAGCTAATGTAAATCAAGCAAATATATATATAATAATAATAATAATAATAATAATAATAATAATAATAATAATAATAATTATAATATTAAACCTCTGCCAATAAATATATTTAATATAAATTCATATGTGGAGGTAGGTTTACTAAGAAAAAATAAAGAATCAACCAAATTAAAAATACATTTTTTAACTACTAGTGATGAAATAAAAGCTATTTTAACTATTCAGTAAAAAATAATATTTTTTTTATGTTGATATATAGAAGAAAAGACAAGGTTTAATCAGTATAAAAGATGTTGTGTATAGACAATGATTTAAAATACGAGCAAGAGCGATTAGAAACATTTATAAATTGGCCTGTAAGTAATGCGAAGCCCAAAGAGTTGGTAACTAATGGCTTCTTCTATCTGAAAAAAGGAATAGAATGCGCTTGTGCATTTTGTTATGTCTATGTAAATTCTTGGGATGATATTATAAATGACGACGATGATTTCAATGAAGATATAATATTCATTTTTAATAACAACAATATTAAACTCAGTGAATTTCATAGAAAAATAAGCCCCGAATGTCCATTTTTGAAGGGAGAACCAGTAGGTAATATTCCTATTGAATTTTCATCTTATCTCATAGAACCCAAGTATATTGTGTATAATAATGCTTTGGAATTTGAATTAGATGAAAATAAAAAATTACCCAAGGGTAAGGGTGGCGAAGGAACAGATGCAGATGGAAGAGGAAGTGAAGGAGGAGGAGGTGGAGGTGGTGAAGGAACAGATGAAGATGGAAGAGGAAGTGAAGGAGGAGGAGGAGGAGGTGGTGAAGGAACAGATGAAGATGGAAGAGGAGGTGAAGGAGGAGGAGAAGGAGGAACAGATGAAGATGGAAGAGGGGGTGAAGGAGGAGGAGGAGAAGGAGGTGGTGGCGAAGGAACAAATGCAGATGGAAGAGGAAGTGAAGGAGGAGGAGGAGGCAAAGAAATTCCTCAAGGCCTATTACAATCTTCTTCAATTAGTAAAATAGAAAATTCTGTGCCTCAGGAACTGGTACAATTCTCTATGACTCAAACAGGGTCTTCTATAGAAATATCCCATAAAGAATTAGAACCTTCCTCAAAATTGTCTCAGGAAATGGTAGAGTCAATCATCCAGCAAAATTTACATTCCCTCACTAGTTTAACAGAATATAAATTATTTCCTGAAATGTTCAATTCAATCATCAGTCAAATAATACACTCTATGAATAGTCGAACAAAGTCAGATTTTTCAAATGAATTATCACAAGAAACATTGGAAGAAAATATCATCCAAACGCTACAACAATACAACATCAGGAAATCAATTTTAGAATTACTATTCTTCCCTTTTATTGAGGAAGATATTAGAACAAAATCAGGTTTTTTCATTGTTCCTACATTACCATTATCATATAATCTTAAGAATAAATTAGAAATTGAAAATACCATAGTAAAACCTTTTAATACCTTTCTTATTAATTATAATAAAGCTTACATATATTGGCATAATAATGAATCTTTTCACATAAATAAAATATTGCAAAATTGTGTATATGATAAAGGATATTATTCCAAAAATCCAATTGTTTTAATATTTCCATGGAATATTTCAGATAGTCTTGACGTTACTGATTTGAATGAAATACGAGATGTCCAGTTAAATAATCATATAGAATCAATATGAGTAAGATCACAAAATGAATCTAAACCAATTTACATGAATAGACTATGGATATCATTTACCCATGCAGCCAGTCAAGATTTATTTATACAGGGATCTTCAAAATATGATTTCCCAATGGAAGAAGATTCATTACCGCCATTTGTGGTAATGAAACTTGAACTTCAAGAAGGTAATAATGAAGTGGAAATTAAAATTGAGACTAGGAAAATTACATTTAAAAATATTAAATTGAACATTAAGGTAGAGGGGTCTGAAGGTATGGATATGGTAGAAGAGGTGGAGGAAAAAGGAGAAACTGGAGAAGGAGTTACAGGCGGGAATGAACTTCGTCAATTATCGTTATTGGAAAAATTATTTTCCCCTTTTATAAATAATTTAAAAACTTATAAAGGTCTAGTTGTTATTCCCAAACCACCATTTTCATATAATCCCAAACAACCATTATATCATTATTCTCTTCTTTCCTTCCTTCAAAAATATAAACCATCCTCCTCCCTTTTTAATGATGGTAAATTATCATACTATTTAAATAAACTTGAATCAAATTCAAATTCCTATAAAGGGTAAGATACAAAAAATCCAATTATATTAATATTTCTGTGGAATATAAATAATTTCATACCTGACACTTATAAAAATATAAACGAGGTGGGTGATACTAAATTAAAGAATCATATTGAAGCACTACAAATAAAAGAACAAAATGAAGGAAAGCAATTTCCCATGAACAAATTGTGGCTGTCATGCACCCATGCCAAACATCAAGATATATTTATTCATGGATTATATAGAGATGATTTTCCAATTACTGGAAATAATTTATATCTCCCATTTGTGGTAATGACACTTGAACTTCAGGACGGCAATAATGAGGTGGAATGTAAACTGTTAGCTAAAATATTAATGACCTAGTTCCATTGATAGAATAAAATTTAATATCAATGTGGAAAGTGATTAGTAAGAAGAAGGAAAAGAGGATGAGGATAAGGAGGGAAAGGATGAGAAGTCAGGATTGTGTTGGGACCTTCAGTGAGTGGTCAACACTTGATTAGCGTAAAACAGCTAATATTAATGTAATGATATAAATTGTCGTTTCCCCAAATCTCAAAGTGCTGAATCTGTATTATATATATATATATATATATATATANCATATATATATATCTGTCGTACCTAGTAGCCAGAACGCACTTCTCAGCCTACTATGCAAGGCCCGATTTGCCTAATAAGCCAAGTTTTCATGAAATAATGTTTTTTCGACTACCTAACCTACCTAACCTAACCTAACCTAACATTTTGGGCTACCTAACCTAACCTAACCAATAAAGATAGTTAGGTTAGGTTAGGTAGGGTTGGTTAGGTTCGGTCATATATCTACGTTACTTTTAACTCCAATAAAAAAAAATGAACTCATACATAATGAAATGTGTTGCTTTATTATTTCATAAGAAAAAAATTTAAGAAAATATATTTATTCATGAAAACTTGGCTTATTAGGCAAATCGGGCCTTGCATAGTAGGCTGAGAGGTGCGTTCTGGCTACTAGGTACGACATATATATATATATATATATATATATATATATATATATATATATATAATATATATAATATATATATATATATATATATATATAAATGTACAATAATTGTTTATTGTTAGCTTTCAACTACATTCAAAAAACATCTTATGAATCAAATGATAATTATTATAATCCCTGTCTTTATAAAAATCATATTCTTTATGAAGCTTCTGTTTTAGTAGTAAATATGTCTAATGGTTTTTGTAATGTAGATAAATCAGCTTTTCATTTCCCTCTTAAAAATATTTATACATCTCTACATTTAAAGGCAGATGAAGATGAAATGATTAGTGATGATGACGATGATGATTTGAATAAGTGCCTAGAATTGTTAGTAACCAAGTTTAATGTAAAATATGCTTGGGTTTATGGAATTAATCAAACCCTTTTTAAATTACCGGTATTACAGTATCTTACTGTCTTTAATATAATGAGTTCAACTATCTATAAATTTGGCGAAGAAATTCAGTTAGATGAATATTCCATACCAAGACCTATACAAGTTTATAAGAAACGTAATAATTTTCCACCATCTTCACATAGTATAACTAATTTTGTCAAATGCTCTCCAAAAATTTAATTAGAGGATATCAAGATTCTTTGAAGACTATTAATTTTTATTCAGATAGTAAAAAGAACCCAGATTGTAGACATTTACATTGTCCTTTACATTTCAAAGCCACCAAGAGTAATTCAACGTGTGCATGTTTATTAATTGAAATAAATCGCCTCATTCTCATGTTTTTATCTGCCAGTCAAGATCTATATTGAACCGAATATAAAGAATATATTAAATGTAATCCAAATCACAATGATCGCCTCTGTCAATTTATTGCTGGACGTGAAGTTGAATTCAAACTACAAACGCTACTACTCAGTATGATTTATCCAGAAATTTTCATTGGGAATGTTATAGAAATGAAAATGGGATTGATGTGACAGTAAAACTAGTAGATTGTCCAAGGAAAAATATAAATAAATATAAATTAATTCAATGGCAAAGTAGTCAATTTTCTAAACTTATTATGACGAAAAAATCGATCAACCATCGTGATTCTAATTTCATTCAAAATATTATGATATTTTTGGGGTTTGATGAAATATATAATGTACATTTATTACCTTAGTAAATAAAAATGGAATCTATTATTAATAATATTTTTTATTTACCTACATCATCTGATGATTACTCAAGAATACTGTCTTCAGAATCAATATCGTCATTACCTTTATTTTCACAAATTTCTTTAGAACCCCAACCAGAACCAGAACCAGAACCTGAACCCGAACCCGAACACATACTTGAACTTGAACCAGGACCTAAACCTGAAATGGAACCAGAATCAAAACTCGAACAACAAAAACAACCAGAACTTACAGATTTGCCATTTTCGTCTCCTCCTCTACCATCATCTCCTAGACCACAATCTTTATCACATTTCCCCAAAACGATAGAGGTAGTTTATACAGTCATGTATTTGATTATAAAATGAAAAAGAATAATAAAGAATTACGACGATATCTATTGAAAATATACATTCAACAAAAATGTTCTCCAAAAAACAATGATGATGAAATGTCTAAATTTATTTATGAATTTGGTAATCAAAATCTAGAGGATATGGACGATGAAGAATTGAGAAATATTATAAATATGATCACTTTGGTACAAAATATATTATCGGATCACTCTTATGTTAAAGACTTCTTTCAATTATTTAAAAATGTGTCTGAACAAATTAAAGACATTGCTCTCCAGAAATATCCACATTATTTATCGCCAATAAACATGTTTTTTAAGCAGATTATCAGTACTTTACAACGCATTGAAAATAACAAGAATGAACATGTTGACAAATTATTAATGCTTCTTTCATTAGACATGATAGATATGAAACACTATCAACCAACTTCTTCTAGTACAATAATAATACATGTTTATGTTTACATGTTTAATAAGTTTAATTATGTATGGTATAATAGAATTTATTAATAATCGGGGTAAGGTTCAGGCAGAATACGAAGCCAATCAATTCTTTAATTTAAAAGAACATTATGAAGAATTAATTGAAAATGATGAAGACAATGATGATAATCCAATAAGAAAAATATTCAAACCTTCTTCATAAAAAAATATTTATATCGTTACCGACAAGAGTAATACAACATAATAGGTTTTCATTTGGTGCCAGGGATGATCATCCTCTTTTGTCCACCAACATTTCACCCATTATTCATAAACATCATATGTGTTCAAACATCAGGTACCTAAAAAAATAATAACCTCTTAGAAAAATCTTACAATACATTATACCTACTATACAGTCAATCTTGGATGCATCAGTGACAATGAAACAGAAAGAAGTGAAGTGCATGTTGTATGATTATATAAAAGGAGCTGAATATCATCTGGGCCTTCAGTTTATTAGCAGTCAGGATCTCCTCCGCATCCTCTCTTTTGTATCATCTCCACTACAATGAGTAAAGAATTTTTACTCATTACTTGTGCAATATAAAGGACAAACTGACATAATGGGAAATTACTTGGAGAAAGCTGAAACGAACCCAAAATCTAGAAGTCCAAGTCCTTTTTCAGAAGAGGAAACAATGGATGGTAGGTAATAATACGAATATATAGATATTTATATACATTTTTTACCATATACTTTTTTTGATTTAATATATTTTTTTTTATTTTTAGAACAATCTACACAGCAGTTAATGTTGTCCCCTCCCCCTCCCCCGCCTGAAATGGTTATAATAGGGGATGATGATGAACAAGAGATGGAGGATCTTGGGATATTGGAAATGGAACTCTGTATTATTAAAGAGAAGAATGTCGAATGTGAAGAGAAGACTCACACAGTGTTCCAGATGCCAGCTGAAGTACCAGATTTATTATTAACGGGAGCAGATCCAAAGAATAATGTGTCTCATCAAGCAAGTACCTACAATATTCCTATGGCAGATGTGTCAGGATCCATGTTCCAGTACTGGAATGGTGTAATGACAGGGTAAAACGAATATGTGGCACCTCATTTGGTAGGGCGAACGAATCTGTTCGTGTTTGGTACTAAAGTTGAATTAAAACGATCAGAAACATACCTAGAATATAGTAATTTTGCTAATGGTTATACAGATTTGACTGGTGCCCTACAAACTATTGTAAATGAATTTTACCGATGTAAGGAGAGGTATATCAAAGTGTTTCTTATTACTGACGGCCATCATAATGTAACATCGATTAAGCCAAGTCATGTTATTGACAAAATGGATGTGGTTAATAATAAGATTTGTGAGGTTTTTGTGTTAGGTGTGGGATGTGACTTTCCCGTGCAGTATAGTCTGGATATAAGGTCGCGTTTGCACAATGGTAGTGCCAATATGCCTCCACTTTTCTGGGCGGAAACGTCAGATAAATTAGAGGAAGAGATGAAGAAAATTGGTGGATACATATATGATGCAACTTCACCGATCCTGAAGTTGTCAGTGAAAGGTTTCTTACTGCCAGGGGGTATAGCCAAGGACAAATTCTACCTGAATGAGTGGGTATATTTTCCCCGTGAACAAGAAGAACAAGTGAAACAACTTAGATTAATATATGGTAATAATGGATGTCACATTTCACCCCAGTTTCGTAGTATATCATTCTTTGAGTTGAACGAAGTATTTCAACAATGGAATTCTGTTATTATTCAAATTAATAATAAGAAAGAACCAGTTCCTTCAGATGTATTACCTTTGATGGAAAGAATCTTGAAATCAATTAATGCTAGTGAGAAACTCAGTAGTAGATCTATTCGAGATCGGTTAGAACGAAAAGAATTTAAAAAATATGAATTAGAGTTAAGATCCTTGCTTAATAAAATAAGAGAAATATTAACCACTGAAAAATTCCAAAATGAAATAGATCTGGCTGAAAATATTCTGAGTACAACAGTAAGAGGTGAAAAATATGAAACAAAATGTCTTCAGATGAAAGGTCATTCAGATGAAGACTATAGAAATGATTGTAAAATGTTCATGAAGATTTATGAAGAACACAAAAAGTTGATAATGAGCATTAAAAATGATCAAGATGATTATTGTCAAGTAACAATGACCTCCACTATATCTGACTTGCAAGATAGAGATTTCCTCATGATGCTGAATAGTAATAATAAATATGAGTTTTTAAAACTGTTTACGATCTCTGGCATTCCCGTGCATGCTCCATATATGGACTCTGTAACAATCAATCCATGGTCATATAGTGTTAGAAGTATAATGAAAGGGCCATATACTATCATGAGCCAGGTTGCCATAGAAAAGATCAAAGAAGCGCAGTTGGTATCTGATAATAACATGACTACTACTTTTAATGCCATAATCCCGATCTTTTCTCAAGATGCTTCAAAATTATGGCCCCATTAATGAGTACAAGTCTCTATGCGATGTGTGCGACTTATGCAATCACAAAAAATCCACACATTATTGATTTTGACATTCACGTGGCAACTTTAGGAGTGACCTGGATAAGGATTCTGTTTGAAAACCCAACTCAGCCTAGGCCTGAGTTCGTGCGACTGCGTATTGCACACATAGAAACAACAGCAACATCGGGGTATCTCCACCGACCAAGTTTTATGAAATATTGGCAAGTGCTTATCAATGACACAACTAAAGCACACATGACAGAGAGTTTTGAAAGAAAATTGGGGGAAAACCCCATAAAATGTGAGTCACTAATTAAACCTATGTTTATACTTTACTTACATCAACGAAGTGATGAGACTCCTCTAGAGGACAAAGTTGTTATCAAAGTTGTGAGGATGATTCTCTTAGAATACATTGGTCATTGCCTTTCTAAATATAAGAAACAGGAAAAGAATTCCACACCCTTCACTGATTTCTTTGCACAAACACTTGCTGATGAAAAGCTTAAAGAAGAATAGGTGAAGAACTACATTGCGACCTCAGAAAACCTGACCCTTAAAGATTTTTATACCTTAGAAGAGGTTGAGAAGACAGCCAGAAAACTTTTTAGAGACGAGGATATGCAAAATATTAAGGAAAAGTTAATTGAACAGATCCCAATTGCTCTGGATATGAAGAAGGTAGAGAAGATACGGGATGGAGATATATCTTGGTTTTCATTGCGAATTTTTGCTAAAGAACTTGGTCTAAAGGAAGAGGTTATTGACAATAT
>WNGS01011851.1:24279-42930 GCA_020271785.1 Procambarus virginalis
GTTCCGGATCATATTTAATTGTATGATAATTAATTAAATTTGAAGCTGGTTTAGTAGTTAACCAGCGATATAAATATTGTTTGATGAAATTTCAGAATTGTGCTCACTCCAAAATTGAACTGGATGATTACTACTGTTAACTTCATCTATATTTTTTGTTATTGAGTACATATATAAATTAATCTATTGAGAGCTAACCTACAAGATGATTCCGATAACCTGGATATAATCATCAACATAAGACTACTTTTGGTTAAATGTCAAAGTTAACAAATTATTTTCTGAAGAATTATAATTAATGTGGTATATATATTTCAGTGATGCAGTCGTATTTATATTTTTTATTATAATAAAAAAGCACCTTACAATCAAAATATTATAACAAATTTTCCAATTTATATATATATATATATATATATATTATATATATTATATATATATATAATATATAATATATATATATATATATATATATATATATTATAATATATCTAGTCGTTATCTTGAGGTTATCTTGAGATGATTTCGGGGCTTTTTAGTGTCCCCGCGGCCCGGTCCTCGACCAGGCCTCCACCCCAGGAAGCAGCCCGTGACAGCTGACTAACACCCAGGTACAACAGGGCCATTTAGGGTTAAAGAAACTTTGCCATTTGTTTCTGCCTCGTGAGGGAATCGAACCCGCGCTACAGAATTATGAGTCCTGCGCGCTATCCACCAGCCTACGAAGCTACGAGTCGTACCTACGAAAACAATTAATTCATGGAAACCTAGATTATTATTCTGAAATCAATTAATGCTAGCGAGAATCTCAGTAGTAGATCATGCCCTAAGTATACCTTAATATAGTTATTTTATTTATGTATGTAGTTGGAAAAATATATTTATTGGAATGGTTGATTTCCTTCATTTTCTCAGAGCCTCTTGACACAAATTTTATAGAATATTCTAGGGGGATAAAGTGGTCTAAATGTGGCAGGTGTTCTCTCCCCTAGTCACCCCCGTCTGTGTGTGGGGTACGTGTGGCGGGTGTTCACCTGGTGTTGTGCTGGGGCACATAACAGTTTTAACACAAACAAGGCTGAATCTAGATATAAATAACAAAGTGTGTATGTATGCGTGTGTGTACCGGATGTCATTGAGCGACTGAGGGGTGTAGCTGTGTCTTTGTGTGTGTGTGTGTGTGTGTGTGTGTGTGTGTGTGTGTGTGTGTGTACTCACCTAGTTGTACTCACCTAGTTGTGCTTGCGGGGGTTGAGCTCTGGCTCTTTGGTCCCGCCTCTCAACCGTCAATCAACAGGTGTACAGTTTCCTGAGCCTAATGGGCTCTATCATATCTACACTTGAAACTGTGTATGGAGTCAGCCTCCACCACATCGCTTCCTAATGCATTCCATTTGTCAACCACTCTGACACTAAAAAGTTCTTTCTAATATCTCTGTGGCTCATTTGGGCACTCAGCTTCCACCTGTGTCCCCTAGTGCGTGTGCCCCTTGTGTTAAACAGCCTGTCTTTATCAACCCTGTCGATTCCCCTGAGAATCTTGAATGTGGTGATCATGTCCCCCCTAACTCTTCTGTCTTCCAACGAAGTGAGGTTTAATTCCTGCAGTCGCTCCTCGTAGCTCATACCTCTCAGCTCGGGTACTAGTCTGGTGGCAAACCTTTGAACCTTTTCCAGTTTAGTCTTATGCTTGACTAGATAGGGACTCCATGCTGGAGCCGCATACTCCAGGATTGGTCTGACATATGTGGTATATAATGTTCTGAAAGATTCCTTACACAAGTTTCTAAAGGCCGTTCTTATGTTAGCCAACCTGGCATATGCTGCTGATGTTATCCTCTTGATATGAGCTTCAGGGGACAGGTCTGGCGTGATATCAACCCCCAGGTCTTTCTCTCTCTCTGACTCTTGAAGTATTTCATCTCCCAAATGATACCTTGTATCTGGTCTCTTGCTTCCTACCCCTATCTTCATTACATTACATTTGCTTGGGTTAAACTCTAACAGCCATTTGTTCGACCATTCCTGCAGCTTGTCCAGGTCTTCTTGAAGTCTCAAGCTGTCCTCCTCTGTCTTAATCCTTCTCATAATTTTGGCGTCGTCAGCAAACATTGAGAGGAATGAGTCTATACCCTCTGGGAGATCATTTACGTATATCAGAAACAGGATAGGTCCAAGTACAGAGCCCTGTGGGACTCCACTGGTGACTTCACGCCAGTCTGAGGTCTCACCCCTCACTGTAACTCTCTGCTTCCTATTGCTTAGGTACTCCCTTATCCACTGGAGCGCCCTACCTGTTACTCCTGCCTGTTTCTCCAGCTTATGCATCAACCTTTTATGGGGTACTGTGTCAAAGGCTTTCCGACAGTCCAAAAAAATGCAGTCCGCCCACCCTTCTCTTTCTTGCTTAATTCTTGTCACCTGATCGTAGAATTCTATCAAGCCTGTAAGGCAAGATTTACCCTCCCTGAACCCATGTTGATGGGTTGTCACGAAGTCTCTTCTCTCCAGATGTGTTACTAGGTTTTTTCTCACAATCTTCTCCATCACCTTGCATGGTATACAAGTTAAGGACACTGGCCTGTAGTTCAGTGCCTCTTGTCTGTCACCCTTTTTGTATATTGGTACTACATTAGCAGTCTTCCATATTTCTGGTAGGTCCCCCGTTTCCAGTGACTTACTATACACTATGGAGAGTGGTAAGCAAAGTGCTCCTGCACACTCTTTCAATACCCATGGCGAGATTCCATCCGGCCCAACAGCTTTTCTCACATCCAGCTCCAATAGGTGCTTTTTGACCTCATCTCTTGTAATTTCGAACCTATCCAAGGTCACCTGGTTTGCTGCCACCTCTCCCAGCGCCGTGATATCTCCCTGTTCTATTGTAAAGACCTCCTGGAACCTTTTGTTGAGTTCTTCACACACCTCTTTGTCATTCTCTGTGTACCTGTCCTCGCCCACCCTAAGTTTAATCACCTGTTCCTTCACTGTTGTCTTCCTCCTGATGTGACTGTGTAGTAGCTTTGGTTCAGTCTTGGCTTTATTAGCTATATCATTTTCATACCTTTTCTCAGCTGCTCTTCTCACACTGACATACTCGTTCCTGGTTCTCTGGTATCTCTCTCTACTTTCTGGTGTTCTGTTATTACGGAAGTTCCTCCATGCCCTTTTGTTCAGCTCCTTTGCTTTCATACATTCCCTATTAAACCACGGATTCTTCCTTTGCTTCTCTGTTTTTTCCTGTTGGGCTGGGACAAACCTGCTTACAGCCTCCTGACATTTTTGGGTGACATAGTCCATCATGTCTTGTACGGACTTGGTTCCGAGTTCTGTGTCCCAATGTATATCCCATAGGAATTTATTCATCTCCTCATAGTTTCCCTTTCTGTACGCCAGCCCTTTGGTTCCCAGTTCTTTTTTGGGGGTGATAATTCCTAGCTCAACCAGGTACTCAAAGCTCAATACACTATGATCACTCATTCCCAAGGGGGCTTCCAACTTAACTTCCCTTATATCCGACTCATTTAGGGTAAATATTAAATCAAGCAAGGCTGGTTCATCCCCTCCTCTCATTCTTGTCGGTCCCTTGACGTGTTGACTTAGAAAGTTTCTTGTTGCCACATCCAGCAGCTTAGCTCTCCACGTGTCTGGGCCTCCGTGTGGGTCTCTGTTCCCCCAATCTATCTTCCCATTGTGGGAGTATGTCTCCCAAGATCCTCCCACAGCTGACTTGAATGGCATTGCAGTGCACAGTGCATGATCTTCGTGCACAAAGCCTATCTCTCTTAATCCTGGATAGTGACCTAGCATGTTGGGTATCTCCAGAATGCCCACTTAACCAGGAACACTGTTAAAATACGTAGGCCGCCGTATGTCTAGGCAGGAAGTAGATACAGGGAGCTAAGTATACTTGCTACCAAAGGGTCAGTGAGTACATGGCTGGTGCCCGCTGAGACAGAGGGGAAGGCGCCAGCAGCGTCTGACCTCTGGGGTCAACCGGCGCGATCGGAATAACAGCTATGACGTGTTCATGACGTCACTCCTGCTACTGCTCATCGAACGAGCTAATATGATTGGTTCCCGCTCATTTGCTGCAATGCTATTGGTCAAATTGTAACTCCTTTTGTGTTGTGTGCCACGAGATGCCCGGCACCCTTGCAAACTCATTCACGTGAGAGAGACCATACGAAGAGGACGTGTTCTGTTCTACCGGCCAATAGACTGATCACCGTCTATCCCTCACCGTCAAGTTAACTCAGCGTCTTTGCGATATACCACACACTCGCCAGAATCACGAGTGGGAATATATTGTTTAGAAGCCTAAAGTGACAAATCTCCAGAGCGAAACAGACTGGTATCAGGTAACCCCTGGTGACAAAGATCGTCGTGAGTGACCTAGAGTGAACTAAGGCAGTGCCGCCGCCTAAGTAATCTGTGTGTGACATTACCACAGTGTACAGTGTAGTGCATGGTACCGCCACTCATCCTGAGCGTGTACCTCAGTACCTCGAGCCCCGCCGCCGCCCTCACTCCTACGTGACGTCACCACCTCAGCACCGTCAGTGCCAGTGTGTGCGCGTGTGTCTGTCTGTTAAGCATACAGCACGCCCTACTCACGAAATCATCTCAAGATACTGCGAGTACCCTCCGTGTCTACGAGCGAAACCAGCTATCAGGCCACCTACGAGTGCTTGTATAAACGAGTCTGAGTGAGTGCGTAAGGAAAGGTACCTTATCTGTAAGTACAAGATCTTGTCATTGTTTTATTGTGTCTGTGTTGATCTGAGGGATCAACCACAGTTCTCACCTTCTTATACCTGTCGCAGGTTATAGGTGAATCGACGGTGAATGCGTGTTTATCTGTGTGGTATCACAGCATTTCACTCGTCTGTGAATGTGAGCTTCACATACACCACACATTTAGTTATTGTGTGATTATTATTGTGTTTATTGCATATCATCATTACCGAGTATCCGGTTGGAACTCTTGTGATCCCTTTGCATACCGGCAGTTAGGTTGCCGTGTTAGTGATTGGCTGTCAACTGTGTTAAGTTAGGTGTTTCTCCACGAGTGGATACGAGTCGATTAGCCAGACGTCAAGAGTCTCGCTAATGCAACCATAGCTTTGCTGACGCCAATCGAAAGTAAATCAAGCACCCTGTGTATTAGTGGTTAAGTTAGTAAATAAACTACTGTTAAGCTTTATGCGGTGTTTCCGTTGAACCACTTCTGAATACTGCCAATATTACTCAAGCCTTCAGCTCTAAGTGTCTTCAACACCGAGTTGCCTGTAAGTCACTAAACTATAAATTTGATGAGGACCCTAGGAGTCCCTTAAAGTGTTACATCATTGAGGAGATTCCAACGACCAACGTGGAGCAGGACCAGGTGAGGCTAGTCTGAGAAGAGACCCACAAGGACTCTAACTCGACCTTGCTCCCAGGCCCTGTACGGTTGCTCTCGTATTTTCTATTTTGCTAATTCCGACAGCTTCGTGAAGCGTCTGCCACATGTACATTGGCGACGTACGCATTGCAGTCGTGACAGCAAAAAAAAGAAAACCCCACATCTGGCGCCCAACGTGTTAGGCTTAGTTGGAACCTATGAGCTAGGTTGTACAGTAAAATTTCGCACTTAAATTTTCCCTGAAAATTCAAAAGTGACGAGCAGTATTCAGAGGATGTTTAACACCCTGTTAGGTACACACACCACCAGTATGTCTGAGTGTGTAGAGTACAAACAGCGCTACCTGCATCTTCACTTGGCCTTGACCGCTCGTAGACCTGACGACTACGACACTCTTACTGAACAAGAGTGTAAGGAACGAGTGGAACAGCACATGAGGGCCGTGGAAGAGGTGATGCTACAAGCACACATGCAGGGTAGTGCTGAGGTGGCGTGCACGAGTCTCATCACACTGGATGAAGCTATCGGTGGTGAGACCCCAGTGAGAGATAACACAGTGGGAGAGACCCCAGTGAGAGACAACTTGGAGGTAGAGACCCCTGTGGGTGACGTCACCGAGAATGATGTCACTAGAATCACGCGCGCTGCGGAAGAAAACGGAGTCACGCGGGAATCTAGCCCTTTAAATACTCCGTTGGGGGGATTCTATGGGGAAGAATCTCGGCCCAAAAGGTCCTTGTGGACGACACCAACTCAAAGAGTAGGTATTACAGGCTCGCAATTATTCACCTTAGAGGAATACCGTAACCAAGTTAGGGAGTTGGGATTCGAAGGGAATAAAGTAGCAGAGCAAGCTATGAAACTCTGGACTGATCAGCAGGACAGAGAAAGCAAACTGTGGACTGATCAGCAAGAGAGAGAAAACAAACGCTGGACTGATCAGCAGAACCGAGAAAGTACTGAACGCATAGCTCGCATGCAGTTGCAAGCAAGGCAGGATGACCAGACAAGTGGTCGTTCAACGGAGACTAACGTTGAACAAGGTAAGACTGTCAAACTACCTAAACTAGCTAACTTTGATGAGAGGGACGACTCGATGGATGCATACATCAAGCGTTTCGAAGGTCACGCCGCTGATTGCGGGTGGGAAAGATCAAAGTGGGCACTCGCTCTTAGTGCATTGTTAAAGGGTAGGGCATTAACTATCTACCACAGTCTGGGTCCGCACCAGCGCGGAGATTACGAGGCATTGACAACAGCGCTGCTGAACGGTTTTGGCATAACTGCAGACCGGATGCTAGAGAATTTCCGTAGGGCTCAATTGCAAAAAGGTGAGACATATGTGCTCATGTTACAGCGGTTAGAATCGAGTCTAAACCGTTACTGTGAACTCATGGAGACTGCTCCTGGGAGCATGGAGTTCTATCAACTGATGATTCGTGAACAGTTCTTAGAAGCATGCGAATCGTCTCTGCGTGTCAAGCTCAAAGAGCAAGAAATTGTGTCAAATCTGTCTATGGCCAAGCAAGCTGATCTGTGGGCTGGGGCCAGGAGACAGGTGAAAGGGGTGAAGCCGCACGAGAAGCATCATGCTACAGGTATTGGCGATAGAGCTAAGCTTAAGACTGGTGTGTCGGGGGAGCAGGGAAACTCCTCCAACAAGCAGGTGCACAAGTGCTACACCTGTGGTAAGCCAGGTCATCGTGCAGCTGATTGCAAGGTAAAACCGAAATCAGGTTACATAGCAGGTGTGAGCTCAAGTGGTAAGAAACATCCCAACGTTGGAAAGGATCCACTAGCTTGGACCCTTGAGGTGGTGGACGGAAATGTTAACGGAAAATCGGCGAAAATCTTCCGTGACAAAGGCGCCACTACTCACATGGTAAGAAAGAGCCTAGTACAGCCAGGATCTGAGACAGGTAGACATGTCTATGTCAAATTCCCAAATGGCTATACTAAAGAGATGGTGGAGGTGTATGTGTGGGTCGACACACCTTACATCAAAGGTAAAATCCGTGCCGTTCAACAGGAACGTGCTGTATATGGACTTTTATTGGGAAATGTTCCGGGAGTCTCTGATTGCCCAAGTCCGCCCTCAAAGAAAACGGGGGAGAGTAAGGCGCGCAGCCACCGTCGGTCAGCTGATCCCAAGGGCGACTCGCCCGGGGATGACGTCACAGGGAGTGCCCACACCCTCACCCAGCTGAAGAGTAAGGGAGAGAAGGTAAGCTGTGAAGTTATGGAGAAAGAAGCAAAACCTCTGGTTGAAGAAACAGCAACTCCATTAACAGGTAACTCGCTCGTGGCAGCTGTCACTACGAGGTCACAGAGCAACAAGCCGACTCGCCCAGAAAAACCTTTGAAATTACGAGACATTCAGGGAGTGTCTGCAAAGGAGTTTATTGATGCCCAAGGGAGCGACCCAACACTAGCCCAGATACGTAAGTATGCTGAGGAGAAAAGGGTTTTCCAACACCAGGAACGCAAGTACTGGTACTTGCACCATAATGGGAAACTCGTGCGCAGAGTTGAGACGCCCCACGATACTTGGGATCAACTCGTTGTTCCACAGGAGCATAGACTGGCTGTGTTTCGCTTAGGTCATGAAGCTCTGATGGGAGGTCATATGGGTCACGCAAAGACCAGTGCGAGGATACAAGCTGTGTTCTACTGGCCAGGAATTACTGGGGAAATACAGCGTTACACTCGCTCGTGTGACACCTGTCAGCGCACCACTGATCGAGGACGGGTGAAGCCCGGGAAGCTTCAGCCCTTCCCCATCATTGATCAGCCGTTCAAGCTGGTCAGCATTGATCTGGTTGGTCCGATCATACCGAGTGCAACGGACGGCAGTAAGTACATCCTGACCATGGTCGATCACGCAACAAGGTACCCAGAAGCAGCTGCCCTGAAGAACATCGAGACGTCAACGGTAGCGGAAGCCTTGGTAGGTTTTTTCAGTCGCCTTGGTATACCTGAGTGGATCCATAGCGACCGAGGGACACAGTTTACCAGCGAGATGATGGACCAAGTCAGACGTCTGCTCACAGCGAGAGCATCCCTCACCACGCCTTATCATGCTATGGGAAACGGTTTGGTAGAACGCTTCAATGGCACTCTCAAGAAGATGTTGAAGAGAATGTGCATCGAACAGCCTCGGGAGTGGCCCAGGTATATCAACCCTTTGTTGTTTGCCTACAGGGAGGTGCCACAGGCTAGCACAGGGTTCTCACCCTTCGAGCTTTTGTACGGTCGCACAGTTAAAGGCCCTCTGCAGGTACTGAGGAACCTGTGGGAAGGCGATGACTGTACCCCTGAAACCAAGACGACGTACGAGTACGTCATCGATCTACGGGAACGGCTGGAGAACACCTGTCAGCTGGCCCGAGAACAGCTAGCAAAAGCAAAGGAGTACCAGAAGCAAACATACGACAAAAAAGCAAAAGAACGCAAGTTCAGTGTAGGTGACAAGGTACTTTTGTTACTTCCCACCAGCAGGAACAAGCTCTTGCTGCAGTGGAAGGGCCCATTCACGGTAGTGGAGTGCTCGCACTCGTTAAACTACGTGCTCGACGTCGATGGTGCCAGGAAGAAGTACCACGTCAACATGCTCAAACGCTACGAGGACCCTCCTGTAGATGTATCAACAAAGCCGAAGAAGCATGTAAGACGAAAAAACAGGAGAGGACCACGGGCCTCGACATCGACAGAGCTGATCGACAACCCACTGCTCTCAGCCGTAGGTGCTGACTGGTTGAGTAGGTCAGGGGTGATTAACGAGACGTCGAACGAGGGAGACATGAGCGAGGAAACGCAACGCGCATCACCGGACACTGGTTCCCAGTGTGTCTCTGATGTTTCAGGCATGACACAGGTGGAGAGAGGCAGTGGACAGACCAGCGCCACTCAGGGTTTCGAGGCGTTGAGCCGACCCAGACCTGGAGCTACGTCCAACCACAGTGCCTGCTCAAGACCTGAACAGATAGCCACATGTGATCCGGTGACTGAAGAAATTCCTCACTTACCAGAAGAGAATAGTCTAGACGAGGCCCCGCCTCGCCTAGCTGTATAGAAAACGGGGTCCGCTGGACCCGGCCGCGCAAAGTGCACTCAGTTTGTGCACATGTTCAGCGGTGTGAGTTGAACGAGCGCCACGCTGTGGAGCTCGATCTTTGTTGGGGGGTGATGTGGGAGTATGTCTCCCAAGATCCTCCCACAGCTGACTTGAATGGCATTGCAGTGCACAGATCTTCGTGCACAAAGCCTATCTCTCTTAATCCTGGATAGTGACCTGGCATGTTGGGTATCTCCAGAATGCCCACTTAACCAGGAACACTGTTAAAATACGTAGGCCGCCGTATGTCTAGGCAGGAAGTAGATACAGGGAGCTAAGTATACTTGCTACCAAAGGGTCAGTGAGTACATGGCTGGTGCCCGCTGAGACAGAGGGGAAGGCGCCAGCAGCGTCTGACCTCTGGGGTCAACCGGCGCGATCGGAATAACAGCTATGACGTGTTCATGACGTCACTCCTGCTACTGCTCATCGAACGAGCTAATATGATTGGTTCCCGCTCATTTGCTGCAATGCTATTGGTCAAATTGTAACTCCTTTTGTGTTGTGTGCCACGAGATGCCCGGCACCCTTGCAAACTCATTCACGTGAGAGAGACCATACGAAGAGGACGTGTTCTGTTCTACCGGCCAATAGACTGATCACCGTCTATCCCTCACCGTCAAGTTAACTCAGCGTCTTTGCGATATACCACACACTCGCCAGAATCACGAGTGGGAATATATTGTTTAGAAGCCTAAAGTGACAAATCTCCAGAGCGAAACAGACTGGTATCAGGTAACCCCTGGTGACAAAGATCGTCGTGAGTGACCTAGAGTGAACTAAGGCAGTGCCGCCGCCTAAGTAATCTGTGTGTGACATTACCACAGTGTACAGTGTAGTGCATGGTACCGCCACTCATCCTGAGCGTGTACCTCAGTACCTCGAGCGCCGCCGCCGCCCTCACTCCTACGTGACGTCACCACCTTAGCACCGCCAGTGCCAGTGTGTGCGCGTGTGTCTGTCTGTTAAGCATACAGCACGCCCTACTCACGAAATCATCTCAAGATACTGCGAGTACCCTCCGTGTCTACGAGCGAAACCAGCTATCAGGCCACCTACGAGTGCTTGTATAAACGAGTCTGAGTGAGTGCGTAAGGAAAGGTACCTTATCTGTAAGTACAAGATCTTGTCATTGTTTTATTGTGTCTGTGTTGATCTGAGGGATCAACCACAGTTCTCACCTTCTTATACCTGTCGCAGGTTATAGGTGAATCGACGGTGAATGCGTGTTTATCTGTGTGGTATCACAGCATTTCACTCGTCTGTGAATGTGAGCTTCACATACACCACACATTTAGTTATTGTGTGATTATTATTGTGTTTATTGCATATCATCATTACCGAGTATCCGGTTGGAACTCTTGTGATCCCTTTGCATACCGGCAGTTAGGTTGCCGTGTTAGTGATTGGCTGTCAACTGTGTTAAGTTAGGTGTTTCTCCACGAGTGGATACGAGTCGATTAGCCAGACGTCAAGAGTCTCGCTAATGCAACCATAGCTTTGCTGACGCCAATCGAAAGTAAATCAAGCACCCTGTGTATTAGTGGTTAAGTTAGTAAATAAACTACTGTTAAGCTTTATGCGGTGTTTCCGTTGAACCACTTCTGAATACTGCCAATATTACTCAAGCCTTCAGCTCTAAGTGTCTTCAACACCGAGTTGCCTGTAAGTCACTAAACTATAAATTTGATGAGGACCCTAGGAGTCCCTTAAAGCGTTACATCATTGAGGAGATTCCAACGACCAACGTGGAGCAGGACCAGGTGAGGCTAGTCTGAGAAGAGACCCACAAGGACTCTAACTCGACCTTGCTCCCAGGCCCTGTACGGTTGCTCTCGTATTTTCTATTTTGCTAATTCCGACAGCTTCGTGAAGCGTCTGCCACATGTACATTGGCGACGTACGCATTGCAGTCGTGACAGCAAGAAAAAGAAAACCCCCACATAGTGCAACATCCTATATAATCGGAGTTGTAGAGAGCTGTAAACTCTTTCTGCATATCAACTTTCCGATTGAGTGATCTCGAATTTTTAGGTAAGCTTAAATCCACTCCTGCATATTTTTTTTCAATCTTTGCCATTGCTTCAACCCATTTTATATAACTTTCAATTTTACTGTAGCATACTTCTATTATTCCCAAACCGAGGTGAACAGGTGTTATGATCTGTGACTCCAAACGGAAGTTATCGTATAACATTTCTACTGCTCGTATTTTTATAACTCTTTCAAAGTCGTAATGGATCCCTGGTAAAGTCGTGTCGTATGTTTTGATCTCTACCAGCATACTGCTTTTCAATATCTGCTAAACTCCTTATGCGTCCAATAAAGTCGGGGATATCTTCATAATCCACTACACAATGTCCAACGGCGATAGTCACAATCACATCATTAACAGAGGCTGGATAAAGCGAGCCATCTCCTTGTTCCTCCAAAGTCATCAGCTGCTCCATTCCTGACTGAAGAAGGAGTGATCTACAATTACACTGTTTATTATTATTGTTATTATTATTATTATTGTTAAAATACACCTGTGGAGGCATCACCATTTTATTTAATAATAATGGGGCTTGGTGGAAGCTGGAGATGATGTGGGTACGAGATGGATCTCAGAAAAATGATGCTACCGTATTCATTGTGGGTCGGTTGTTTAGTCTAGGAAAGTCTCTTTGAAAGCAACTGGTGAAAGGGACAATTACCACAGATTGTAGGAGGATAGGTTGTAGGAGGAGGAGGAGGACAGGTTGTAGGATGACAGGTTGTAAGAAGGAAGGTTGTAGGAGGAGGAGGACAGGTTGTAGGATGACAGGTTGTAAGAAGGAAGGTTGTATGAGGAGGAGGAGGACAGAAGGCCTAATAGCCTATAATTATCACCCCAATTTATCGTATCTCCCTTCAATGTTTAAATACTAAATACTTTATATCTTCCACAGCTCTCTTCCAGCTTCTAATTATTAGATTTTCTATACTTTCATTAAATATGAATTGTTTAAGGTGTAAATGCGGAAGAATTTGCATGGTGGTATCCATCTTTTCATGCAATGTGGCTACATTCCAATATTCTTTTTCAGTATCTCCCCAAAAAAAGAATTTACAATTTTCCGAGTGCATTGAGCTACTAAACTACAACTTTTCCTCATCTGAGATGATAATAAACCTTCATCTCGTAAGATAAAACTACAAATTTTATCCTTTTCCCCATTTTGAATTATATTCATAAAGAGTTGGGGATTACGGGTTACAAAAATTATACATTCTCTGTCACAATAATCGCGACGGATGATAATAATTTCAATAAAATATGATCCATATTCTTTCACTCCCATGCGAGCAATTAGTGCATGGTATTTTTCCATTTTTTCCACATGATAAACTCTGTCAATGGTTTTGAAGTCAATGCAAAATTTTAAGTCAATGAAACATATATTGTCACAGTCTTCATCACCATCACTAAAAATGCGACAAGAATAGTTTTCATATTTAAACAATACTTTTTCATAAATTTCATAAACAAATGCTTTATATACATTTTTCATGTATGGTTCCATATAAATTATAGTCTGACAACTTTGAGTTTCACATACAATTTTATAGATTTGATACCAGCGACGATCATCCTCTTTTTCAAAACATTTCACCCATTTTTCGTAAACATCATATTGTCTAGTTGATTTCCAATGAATGTGTTCAAACATCAGGTACCTAAAATAAAAATCTCGCTTGAAATAGTTTTTTTTTAACAGAAATTCTTCTTCATCGCTTTTGTAGTAGTATGTCGACAAAGGTGCAATCGATATTCCGTCGATTCGCATCATCTCTTTTAAAGCTTCTTTTTCCTCTTCTGAAGCTTGAACCATCTTTAGAAATAGCGAAGGGTCCTTGGCAAAGGAGTTATATCCATTTTTATTGTTTGTTTCAAAATCACATAATGGTCTTCTATGTCTTTCATCTATGTTTGAAATAAGTTCGATGAAGAATCCTTCGTTTTTTATTTGACATCGCAGTATAAATTGGAATTGTGATGCTAGTGGTTTCCCTTCCTCGTTAGATCCCATCCATATTTTCAAGAAATAAAGAGTTTGTATATCTGTTTCAAAACAAAAATCTGATGGTAATTTTCGTTCTAAAGTAATATTTAGTCCACAATAAAATAAGTATTTAATATAGTTATCCAATTGTAAACTTGATGTAATTGAAGGTACAAAAGATTTGAAATTCCTACATTCCTTAAACATCATCTGGTCGAAAGGATTTATTATGTTACCCTGTGTATGTGGATATTTGTATCCAAGATGGTTTTTCTCCTCCTCTGTTACTTTTGATTCTTTGGAAGGGGAATCCACAAGAAACTTGACGATTCTTAGCTCTTTATCATATTGGACAGTTTATAACATACGAGGGAGGTCAAACTTTAGTTGGAGGAAAGAGCGAATGTGGTCTTTGTACCATTCAGCCGCACAAAAAGGAGAACACTGACCTGCTCGCGTGAATGGAGAGCAACTATAAATGAAGCAAGTGAGGGCGGCTCTGTCTTATATAGGTTTGCAGGAAACAAGAAACAGGAAACTCTTTTTCTTTTAAAAACAGGCTGTAGGAGGACTGGTTGTAAGACGGCAGGTGAGTCTGTGTATAAATACTAAATACTTTATATCTTCCACAGCTCTCTTCCAGCTTCTAATCATTAGATTTTCTATACTTTCATTAAATATGATTTGTTTAAGGTGTAAATGCGGAAGAATTTGCATGGTGGTATCCATCTTTTCATGCAATGTGGCTACATTCCAATATTCTGTTTCAGTATCTCCCCAAAAAAAGAATTTACAATTTTCCGAGTACATTGGACCACTAAACTACAACTTTTCCCCAACTGAGATGGTAATAAACCTTCATCTCTTAAGATAAAACTACAAATTTTATCCCTTTCCCCATTTTGAATTATATTCATAAAGAGTTGAGGATTACGGGTTACAAAAATTATACATTCTCTCTTATAATAATTGTGACGGATGATAATCATTTCAATAAAAAACGATCCATATTCATTCACTTCCACGCGAGCAATTAGTACATTGTATTTTTCCGTTTTTTCCACATGATAAACTCTGTCAATGTTTTTGAAGCAAAATCTTAAGTCAATGAAGTATATATTGTCACAGTCTCCATCACCATCACTAAAAATGCGACAAGAATAGTTTTCATTTTTAAAACATCCTTTGGCATAAATGTCTTTAACCAATGTTTTATATAAATTTTTCATATATGGTTCCATATACTGACACTTTTTGGTTTCACATAAACTGTATTCGTTTATCTGAACTTCTTTTTCCATACATTTCACCCATTTTTTATAAACATCATATTGTTCAGTTGATTTCCAATGAATGTGTTCAAACATCAGATATCTAAAATATAAATCTCGCTTGAAATAGTTTTTTGTTAACCAAAATTTTTCTTCATCACATTTGTAGTATGTCGACGAAAGTGGAATCGATATTCCATCGTTTCTCATCATCTCTTTTAATGTTTCTTTTTCTTCTTCAGAAGCTTGAACCATCTTTAGAAATGTGAGAGGGTCCTTGGTTAAGAATTTATATCCATTTTTACAGTGTTTTTCTGAAACACATAATAATAATCTACTTATTTCAGAAACACATAATAATCTTCTATGTATTTCATCTATATTTGAAATAAGTTCGATGAAGAATCCTTCGCGTTCTATTTGACTTCGCATTATAAATTGAAATTGTGATGCTAGTGGTTTTCCTTCCTCGTTAGATCCCATCCATATTTTCAATGAATAAAGAGTTCGTATTTCTGTTTTAAAACAAAAATCTGATGGTAATTTTAAATCTCGTTCTAAAGTAATATCTAGTCCATAATAATATAAGTATTGAATATAGTTATACAATTGTGAACGTGATGTAATTGAAGGTACAAAAGATTTGAAATTACCACATTCTGTAAACATCATCTGGACGAAAGGATTCATTATGTTACCATAAACGCCTCTCTGGCAAAAGAATGTTGAAAATGATCTCAAATGTTTTTGGTTAAAGCTGTGTATGTATTTGTATCCAAGATGGTTTTTCTCCTCCTCTGTTACTTTTGATTCTTTGGGAGGGGAATCCACAAGAAACTTGATGACTCTTCATTGGTTGGTCAGTATCCTCTTAGCTCTCTTGCATCTCGGGCTTGTCACAGTCTGTTAAATAAAAAGCCGTTATGGTAGAGGAAATAGGGATACTGACTGACCTAGTCACGTAAATGTAGGAGATGTTCTTTGTCATATTGGACAAGGGAGGTCAAACTTTAGTTGGGGTAAAATGGAGAATGTGGGGTCTTTGTACCATTCACCCAGTTTTACTTGTGGGCACAGTTAGAAATCTCTTTGGAATTATTAAAAAAAAAATGTTGACCAGACCACACACTAGAAGTTGAAGGGACGACGACGTTTCGGTCCGTCCTGGACCATTCTCAAGTCGCTTGTGATGAGGAGGTAGAGAACGGGAAATAAATAGGCAAGAGAGAGGTGAGGAGGAAAGTAAGGTGTAGAGAATAGTAGTAATAATGAGAACTGCAGAAGGCCTATTGGCCCATACGAGGCAGCTCCCATTATAACCACCGAAGGAAAAGTAATAGGAATAAGAAGAGGATAGCAAGGGAGCGTAGGAGAAGAGAGAAAGAAAAGGAAAGAGAAAGAAAGATAAATGGAAGGGGTAAGCTTATGTTAAGTCACGTTTGTTAGAAAGATTAGAGCATTTGAGTATGTACTGTGAAAGGGAAGAGTCCACAGCAACAAAGCCAGGACTCATGTTCATGTTGGGTACTTGGTGTATAAGAGCCGATTCTACAAGACGGCGTCTGTGAAGAGTAGAGGCAGGAAAGATTATTTTGGAGGAAGACCAATCAATGGGATGATTAGAATCCCTCACATGGCAGAAGAGAGCATTGTTAGTGTCTGCAGACTTAACACTTCTCTTGTGTTCTTTAAGTCTGTCATTCAGTGTACGGCCAGTTTCGCCAAAGTATTGGAGAGGACAAGATGAACAGGAAATAGAGTAGACACCAGCAGCATTTGAAGCAGGAGGAGCAGTGTGAACTAGATTGCTACGAAGTGTGTTAGTTTGTCGAAAGGCGAGTTTAATGTCAAGAGGACGAAAGGTATTGGTAAAAGTTTTGAGTTCAGATATGAAGGGAAGGCATAGTACAGTGCTACTACTGTTGGAAGCAGGTTTAGGATGAAAGAAATTTCGTTTAGCTTGAGAGTAGGCAGAGTTGATGAAATGCAAAGGATAACCAAGGCGAGAGAATGATTTGTAGATAAAGGAAATTTCAGAATCAAGAAACTGAGGGTCGCTGATGCGTAGAGCGCGGAGGAAGAGAGAGACGAGGACATTTTTCTTAACAGAAGGAGGATGGTAGGAAAAGAAGTGAATGTACATGCCACTATGCATGGGTTTACGGTAGACAGAGAAAGAGAACCCAGACACAGAGCTGTGAACATGAACATCAAGAAAGGAAGGAGGGAATTAGATTCCCACTCAACTTTGAAATGGATAGAAGGAGCCAGATTGTTAAGAGAGGCGAGGAAAGGCTGGAAAGATTAAGGTCATGAGGCCATAAAGCAAAAATGTCATCAACATAGCGAAGCCAGAGAGAGGGACGAGTATCAATAGAAGGAAGAAGAACAGTTTCGAAGTATTCCATGTAGAAATTAGCAAGAACAGGGGAGAGAGGGGAACCCATAGCGACACCGAAAGTTTGAGTGTAATATTTACCGTTAAAAGAGAAAGAATTAGATTCAACACAGAGTCTAATGAGATCGAGGAAAACGTCAGTGGGAAGAGGGAGAGGAAGAAGGCCCTCTGACGCCTTCGTCTAAGGAAAGAGAGAACGTCATCGAGCGGAACATTTGTAACAGAGAGTCGAACATCAAGACTAAGCATCTTACAAGAGGTTGCAGGCGCAGTCTTTCTATGAAGTCCTGAGAGTGACGAAGGTGGGCAGGGGAAAAAGTGCCAAGGTAAGGCGTCAGGGTTTTAGCGAGCCAGGAGGCAAGAGAATAGCTGACAGAGCCCCGTGAAGAAATGATAGGACGAAGAGGAACACCAGGTTTATGAGTCTTAGGAAGACCATAGAAATAAGGAAGAGAAGGGCAGATGACACGGAAACGTTTAATGAGATCAAAGTCAGGAGGGCAAAGACTAGAGAGCTGTCTTAGTTTGCGGTTAAAGGAAGTTTTGAGGCGATCCAAAGGGTTAGAAGTCAGAGGAGCATAAGTGCGAGAGTCAGAGAGCAAGACATCTGCTTTCCGGAGGTAGTCCTCACGGTCAAGGACAACCACCGAATTGCCTTTGTCAGAAGGAAGGATAAGAATAGAGTTGTTAGATTTTAGGGAGGCAAGGGCAAGCTGGAAGCGACGAGGAAGGTGGTGATTTTTAGAAAACAAGCTGTCAAGAACGGGGATGAGGGCCCCTCTAAAGGCAGACAGGTCCGAAAGAGTACTAGAGTTAGAATTGACAAACCTGTCAAAGGAACTAATGAGATCAATGCCACAGCGTGGGCCAGGGGAAGTAGCAAAAGACAGACCAAGACCAAGAAGTTCTTGCTGGTGCTTAGAAAGAGAGTAGGACGAAAGGTTGGTAACACAGTCAGAGAGAGAGTATTTGGCCCAAGGACTGTTGGAGATCAGGCGTTGAAGTTTGTTGTGTAGTGTGGAGGAGTGGTGGGAAGAGGAGACGTGAGCAGTGTCAAATGCAATTGGAAAAATGATATTGCATAGATCACTGGGAAGAGAAGAGGACAGAAAGCGTTGCTGTTGACGAACAGCAAGAAAGGCCTCGTCAACTTGCAGGGAGGTGGCATGAATAAGTTCTTGAAGAAGAAGGCGGGCATGTTCGGGAAAGGAGATCCCGAAGTGTTGAACTGGAGAAAGTGAGATAAAGAAAGAGGGAGAACTTGCTCAGCAAGACAATCTTTAAGAAACCTGAGCTGTTCTTTCGACGCTTGGCGGCAAGAAGGGAAGATTCAAGGCGCGAAAAGGCCGTTTGAAGGAAGGTAGAGCATCGAAGAAATTAAACAGGTAGACGCTTACTGTGGTATCCATATGCAGGCGATGAGTCACAATAACGTG